>ML829686.1:17124-37332 GCA_009831015.1 Picea engelmannii
TTTTATAACCCAACAATCATCTTAAAATGATAATATTAAGTGAAGGAAGCTACATAAAGTGTCGTTTATCGTTCAAATAGCGCGATTACGTAGGGCTGCCAACAAAGTGGTATTAAGTGATCATACTGATTCACCCCCCTAAGGGGGATATTTTGAGAGAATAATAAAGGAGGAGAGATTATGTAGAAGCCATACAATCCATAGTGTCAATGGAAGCTCCACAAAGAGTGGCCCTTTATTTGTACTTACATTTGAAGAAAATAGAGCAGAGCAACCTCACCTTCTAGATGGGTTTTCTCTTGTATTGGGTTTCCCAAGTTATATATTTTATTCATTTTTGTATGGTGTGTGAGTATTTAATTATGTTCTCTATTTTTCACATTTAATATATATTTCATACATTTTAATAAGAAAAAAAATAATTAAAGAAGTTGAGATCTAAATAAAATTAACCTTCACAGTAACAATTTCAGTATTTTATTAGATCTCTTGTGACGAACTATTCGGTGGAATATCCATGACACTTTATAGATAAATGGTAAACTCTATAGTTATGTGGGACTATTGTTATTGTGGATGTACGATTTGACATGTATGTTTTACCTACACACATATAGGGGTTGCTATATCTTCTTACATTTCCAGTTCTACAATTTAATTGTGCATTTTGAAGGAGGACTCCATAATGTTCATCGAGTTTTCTTTGAAGTGGAAAAAATAAAAATAAATAAAAGGGACCAAAGTCTTAGTTGGTTGAGAAAGAACTTTAACATGACATGATCTCACATATCATTCATGGTCTTTTCTTGGTTTATGGTATAATCCATACTAGCAAGAAAACAATGTCAATGTGATAGCAAACACCATACAATAATTCAACATAACACATATGATTGCAAGTCCTAACAACTTTGATTGTTTCATTGGTGGGTGGTGGTGTTTGGAACTATGATATATATTTCAACTTTGGTAAGAGTTATGCACGTGATATAATGTTTGGCATCCAATATTGGTGTAGGAAACCTTGATAGATCAAAGATAAAAGATATCCCTTAACTTCAGAAATAAACTCATAAACTTCAAAAATATCACACTCATTCACATCATAAACAACACAAGAATATAGAGAGAAGAACCCTTAAGGTATTATAACACAATTAAATATTCCTTATGGGATACCACTTATAGTGAACCTTGATATAAATAAGAGAGAATAAAGAGTACAACTCCAAAATTAAACACTTGTCTTCATAAAATATCAAACACTCGCACCATAAACAACCCAATAATATAGAGAGTAGAACCCTTAAGGTAGGGTAACACCATCAAATACTCCTTATGAAGGGAATTAGTCCACAAGACATGCTTCCTACAATACAGTAAAATACATCCAACACATTATTGAACTTATGCTTATACTGAGAGGGGGGGTGAATCAGTATAATATACTATTTGTTTTATTTAACCATTCATCAATCATTCATTAGTCAAGAAAAAATAATCACATATAAACTCAAATCATAATGCACAGAGTTTAACATGAAAACCCAATCGTGAGAAAAGCATAAACTTATCTTTATAAATGTCTGTAGACGCCAACCTATTGTTACAAATATTGTAGACACCAACCCACTGGATACATCGATCTCCTTAACTGAGCACTAACTTAGCAAGATGTAGGCACCAACCTACTGGAGACACCAATATCCTCAACTAAGAACCAACTCAACAATATGTAGGCACCAACCTACTGGAGACACCAATCTCCTCAATTGAGCACCAGCTCAATAAGATATGTGTAGACACCAATCCAAGATATTCATGCATAGAGTACTTTTGACTTCACCTACATTCCTCATTCCACAGACAACCCTTCAAACCCTAGAAAGATTCATAGCATCATTCCTATAATGTATTCACTAATGAAAACATCCATTAACAACAAAATCCACTAATGACAACATCACAACCTCAAAATAGTGCATGCGGTAGCATCATAGACCTTCAATCCTTCATAGTGCACGTTGAGAACAAGAAATACCTTAAGAAAATCCCTTATTCTCTTGCACACCTTTAGATCCCAAAAATATACCCTAGCACCTTTAGTGCACCTCATATCACTTATTCACACCTCATACTTTATCTCTTGCTTGTATTCACTAAAAATGTGAAAATCTATCATGTATTTATAGTAATTATGTCCACACTTTCAGGGCCAACCTGTAGAAAATAGCTGAGTTGATCTCAATTTTTTGGCTAGGTTATCGGACGGAAAAATTAATATCTCCTCATTCCTAGGGATTTTAAAGGAATTACATATACCATTGGAAAGGTATTAGAATGAGTTTTCCAACCATATAACTTGTGCTCCCATTTGAGCTAGGTATGTAGGGTAAACATTCCTTTAAATATAGGGTATCCAAACTGATCATAAAAAATCCAAAAGTAATACTTTAAGCAATCTTCATCTTGCAATATTTATCTTGGACATTTTTAGTCTTGTAATATTTATTTTGGAAATTTCTAGGCTCCCCCTGTCTTTGAAAACAATGACAAAAATATTTCCAAAAATCTCCCCCTTTTTCATTGATGGAAACCCTTTGTAAATTCTATAATACTCCCCCTACTTGCATCTCTCCTTGTGTCTACAATTCTCCCTATGTCTGAAACTTCTCCCCCTTTGACATCAATGGAAAAGGGATTCTCCCCCTGAGCTTGTGCTTCCCTTTACTGACAATATGAGAGATATATATATCCCATACAACAATTCTCCCCTTTGACTTTATCGAGTATGTATACATCTCTTGAGGTTTTGTTTGAATTTTCTACTAATCTTCCTGAAGTTTATTTCCTTATCTCACACCCTTTAGAATGAAATGTGAGGTTGTAACCGTAATCATACATCTGGTTGATACTTGGAATATTATTCTTTAACCCTTCAACATACAAGACATTATGTGTCTTAGTCTTTCCATTAACAATACTAACAGTACCTTTTCCAACTATCCTTGCAGAAGCCTTATCTCCAAAAGTAACATTGTCTTATTTTTATTCCTTCAAGATGAGAAACTTGGCCTGGTCCCTTGTCATGTGTTTTGAACATCCACTATCAATGTACCATTGGTTTCCTTAATTTTGAGCATAAATTGCAAGACCACATTCTTCCTTATTTTTTTATTCTTGCTTTCTTTTCCACACCCTGGTGTATTCCTTGCAGTGTTCCATCTGAAATAGGCGAAGAAGGTTAAGATCATACTTGGTTAAGAGACAAATATTCCCTTATTGAATTGTTGGATTTTAAGACCAATAAAATAATGAAGGATGCCTAAATCAGACATCCGAAACAAGTATATAAGACTATACTTCACAAGGATGAGGAGCTCACCATCTACATGTTTAGCATAGACATTTGGATCAGATTGACACTTAGAGAAACCGTAACCAAGAAGGAAATTATCCATCTTTTCATACCAAGCTTGAGGATCTTGATTTGGACCACAAAGTGACTTCTTGAGGCGGCAAACAACAAAGGAGACATCTTGAGCAAATCGAGGAGGTTGTACCATGTAGATTTTTTCATTCAAGTCCCCATGTAGAAAGGTGCTTTGTATGTCCATTTGATGTACTTCCCAACCTTGAGAAGCAACAAGTGAAAGAACAAGACATATTGAATCCATCTTTGCAACAAGGGAAAACATTTCTAATTAATTGATACCTTCAACATGAGAGAAACCTTTAGCAAAAAAGGAGGATTTAAACTTATCCATGCTTCCATCTGCTGAAAATTTCGTCATGTAGACCCACTTGTAATGAACAATATTGCGACCTATAGAAAGAGAAACAACATCTGAAGTGTCATTTTTCAATAAGGAGTTCATTTCTTCTTGCATAGATGGTTCCCATTTACATAGATCACTTGCTTCTTTATAAGTCTAAGGATATTCTATCTCAATGTGTTGTGTCATAAACGCTAAACCAACTGTATGGAACTGAGAGCATGTCTTTCTAGGATCTGTTAGATTACCACCTAAAGCACCAACACCTTCCCTTGTTGTCTGGACCCATTTATGAAGTGGAGCATCTGGAGGTGCAGGATCTAGAGACTGAACTTGTAGAGGAGATAGATGTGTATTATCAAGAGACTAAATGATAGTAGGAGGATCTAGAGGCTTTAGTTCATGTTCATCATCTAAAGAAGAAGAATCATCATTCAAATTGTTTTTAATTATCAAAACAATTTAGATAAATTAATGTTGGGACATATTTTTATTTTTTTTTGGGTGAAATACTCATCTCGGGGGAACCGCCAAGTACTTTCTTTCATTCCAAGGATGCTTATTTTTTTTTGTGTGAAATACATGTCTCAGAAAAATTCATCGGGCACTTCCCATCATTTTGAGAATGATACCTATGATAAATCAAATTTGTTAAAATTCAAGACTTTACCAAAATAAAACTCAATATTATTACAACAACATACCAATTTACATCTCAATATGTCATTTTGTAGAAATTGAATCTAGATGGGTAGACTAACCCTCTTTTTCCACTCCCTAAACTAAACTAAATTGATAAAGCTAAAATAAATCTCATTCTTAACCAAAAAATTAAACCCACTGTTTGTTTTGTTTAAAAGCGATTTTTGGAAATATACTCCGAAGGGTTGTGTTAAGACGAAATTCTCGTTTTTGGCTTAAATGAATTTATATTAGACGAACATCTTTTTGTCT
This sequence comes from Picea engelmannii, assembly GCA_009831015.1. Taxonomy (NCBI): domain Eukaryota; kingdom Viridiplantae; phylum Streptophyta; class Pinopsida; order Pinales; family Pinaceae; genus Picea; species Picea engelmannii. The sequence continues at coordinate 21,855 of ML829686.1, forward strand.
TAAATGTAAATTTATTGACATTTTTAAGGATTTTTATTTTTTTAAGGTTTCGTTTAATCAATTTATTTGTGAGGGAATATGGACGGTTTAGGAATTTTGTTCATCATGTCGTTTTGATTGTTTGTGTTGATCATGTGATAATCTCATAAAGGGTGTAATATATTATATGTTTAATGGGAATTGAACTTTGGAGGGAGATATAATTAGTGTATTTGAGTAATTAGTTAGAAGTGTTCAATGGTGGATGTATATTTATGAAGGATATGTATTATGTAAAAAATTTGGTGGATGTATATTTATGAAGGATATGTATTATGTAAAAAATTTATAAGATTTGTATTTAGTTTTGTTTTTTTTTTAATGAGATTAGAATTTTGAAGTATATATTTTTTTTTAGATAAGATATAATAATTTTATTAGTGTCTAAGGAATGATCATAAAAGTAGGTGAATCTGATTTGAGTACAATAGTATTGATACAAAGTGGGAGCACATAAATGACTCATATATTATAAATTAAAACGCAGAAAGTAAAGTAAAGTCTTGATCTATTCTAAGATATGAAGACTACATTGATATTGGAAAACAGATCTAGGAATCCAAGATATGGAATACAAATAGTGCAATTGTACTAGGGTTCACTAGAGCTAGATCCCCTAATAATCAAGGTTGAAGTGAGTAAACTATGGATAGAAGATTATTTAGAACATGAACTAGAGGTGGATCTGGAATGCATATTGTATTGCTACCTAGGATAGGTCACCCGCCACCAAGGCATATGTGACCTCGTTTGACTGCTAGTGTGGGATCTTGAATGACAATGTTGTTGGATTCTATGGGATATAGGAATAACCCCTTAGGACCTCATAGATCTTTAATTAGAAGTTACTCTATTATTGATCTGTCTCTTGGTACCCATGGTAGATGGGAGAACTATAAATAAGAAAATGATCATCTGAGTGGACATTGGTCGAAGAGGTGGACAAAGAGTTTGAGAATGGAGTTTGAGGGCCTCCCACATGTATAAAACCAAGCATCCTCTAGTAAAGATGCATAAAGAAATTGGAGAGGTTATGTGACTCCCTGAACAAAGGATGAAACCGCTCTCAGATATTGTAACAAACAAGGTAGTGAAATATGTAGTACTCCTTTATCTCGACCTCCTGAAGATGGCACAATTGGAAAATCCTATCCGATCAGTTGAACTGGTGCTTTGCCTCCACTAAAAGTCCATGTGAACCTACTATGAACAAGCTAAGGGAATACAAAGAACATGCATCCAATGATGGTACGTGTATGAAGGCTATACAATGAGTCCATATCTCAAATTCATGAAGTGCTCTACATAAAAGGCCATCTTCATATATAACTCACATGGTGGATTTGTCTAAGTGACCTGAATATAGGGATAGAATTTGACGAGAAAATTTACTATCATAAGGGGATTTTCCCATCAAATACGGTGATAAATGAAGGTTACCCATCACAAAAGTGAAGAAAAATGTTTAAAACATAACTTAATAGAAGTCTTATAACTGTCAAATTTGATAAGGGGATTAGATTTCAAATTCCAACACTGGATGAATATATTGTGTATATATGTCATCCCAAGTGATCTTGTTCAACTCTTGCTTAGCGGGTAAGAGGTGGCCAAATGCATCAAGAGAGTAACTAAACAGAGGGAGGTGGTCCATCAAAATACTCACAAACTGTAAAATATCTGAGACCGTTGCAAACTATCCACACACCCATCTTAGGGGGCCAGCCAAAGAAATAGACTCTTATGAAAGGTAGGCCAAATACAAGTAGAAATATCGACCCATCGTCGAGTTGGTAAAACTTTGAACATGATATAGGAATGAGACTAGGATGAACATAGTCTCAAGTTGGAGGGAGGGACACAAAATGCACGGTATTGATGGGTGGATAAACTCTTTGCTTGCACTTGATAATGTGTTGAAGGAGAAGGGTATTCACCCTCTTACAACCCATTCGGACTCTAGCAAACAAGGCCCTCAAACCTCTGAACCATAAAGTAATATGGGTTGAATGATGGATTCCATGAGAAAAAATTTGCATGATATGTCCTAGAAATGGTGCCAAACACATTGTCTCTTAAGAAAGGCTAAGGAACCATAGCCCTTGTTAACATGAGGCTGAAGAGCTTTCCTCAAATTGAAACAAGGCCCTAAGCACTATACTCCCAAGGATGTGTAGGCATTGGTGATCCTGATCTCCTCCCAGATGAAGAAGAAATGACGACATGAAAGGACCTCCTGCAACTTGTTGAAGATCACAACCTTGGTTACCCAGGTTGATCATCAACCACCAAAGATCACCAAAAAAGGCAATGTATCTAGTTATCTTTATAAACCCTTCAAAGACGAGGTCATGAGGACAAAAATTTAAGGATTTTTTTGGACCTCAAAAGATTTCATCTTGCTTAGTGTTTGATAGATCCAAAATTAAAATGGATATAGATTAATTAATTATTATTAATTTTGAATAAGTTGAATCATTTTTAAAAAATTATTTGTTGACCGACTTATTCCAGATTAATGCTACATACATTTTGTTAAGTTACATGTCTCCCTCGCTTGGGATGTAGGGTGTGTCTTTGGATGCAATAATATCACATCATTGATGTAGAAAAAGCCAAAGTAGAAACAAAACCCTGATAACTTTTTAACACAACCTAACCTTATTAGTGAACCAAAGTTTTGATTGTATTTAATTGTATACGTTATTTACCTTTTTTTTTAATGCCATCCAACCAACACTGACGTGGAAAATTAACAATAATAGTGACTAAGAACTTTGTATATTTTTAAAATCCTACAGTTCTAATTGACCATAACAATCCTTTGTTCTAATTGACCATAACAATCATTTTTTAAATTAACAATAGTAGTGACTAAGAACTTTGTCTATTTTTAAAATCCTACGGTTCTAATTGATCATAACAATCCTTTTTCAAAAACGTTAAACACGTAGCTTTACTTTTGAAAATATTGAATTTAATATCACCACGCTACTTAACCAACTTAAAATATTACACCAACAATAATAATACTAAGAATTTTGTCTTTTTCTAAATCCAACATAAAATATTACATAAACAACAAGACCAAATTAAAAACAAACTAACTACAAAAATATAAAAAATAAAATAAAAAACTAGTCTTCCTTTCTATAAAACACAAAACATCATCTAAGTTTCATGGATTACTAGACAAGACCAAAGAAGGAGTGTTGTAGCGTTTTTGGCGGGAAGTTTTTTTGAATCTTAAATTCTGGTTTTGTTGCAGGTTTCATGGTGAAGACTACAGGATGGGCGAGGTTTTATGTTTGTTTGGAACGACATTCTTGGATTCTCTTGTTTCTGAGAATACCCTTTGTTTCTTCTTGTTCTTTTAATCTTTTTGATGGATGAGGTTGGTGGGGACAGACTATTGTCTGGGAGGAGTTTTAGCATTGGTTTCTAGTAAGGGATCCGTAAATTTTCCAGGTTTTCCAGGGTTTTTAGTCATTACTGGTGAGACTTTCCAGGCGGTTTTTTCTCACTTGGTTCTTGAGACTTTCCAGGCGGTTTCTCTGACTTGATTCAGAACTATTGTCTTTTCCTTGTTTTTAACAGGCTTGGCGTTTTCAGGTTAGTTAATGATTCTTCACTGATCACATAGCCGACTGATTTGACTGGAAGAAGAGGTGGAGCCCTTTGTGGGGTTTCGAGTGCCATCCTTATGGAGCATGAGATCAGTGCCTTTCTTAGCGCGGCTGACGAGGAACAATGGGAGAGGACTGGCTTTTTTGCATCGATGGACTCTTTATGTGACTTAAATAAGGCCAACTGTCGTTCATTAAACGTTATTAATGGATCCTGCAGTCTTGAAAGGTTGCCACAGAAGGCTTTCACATCTCCACTTAAAACTTCTGTAAAGGACCCTTACATCACACATACGAGTGTTAAACATGTAAGAGATCTCACTATCTCCCCGAAGACAAACCAGGTTTGTCTAGGCGAAGAGGTTGCTAGTGTGAGGAGCGAAGAACATAGGACTAAGAACTCTGAGTCCCAAACGACTAATCCTTCAGATAAGTTTGTTAAGGAGAGACGCACCGCCAAAGTCTGGAAACCAAAGAGACAGAGACGAAGGTTGGTCATGGGGGCCGATGTCGGTTTGGAAGAATCCTGCAACTTGGCGCTCTGCACCATAGTTGCTAGGGTGGCCTATCACTCTCGTTGTTCCACTCAACTAGAGGAATGGGTAAAGAAAATCTGGATTCCTTTTTTAGGCTACTGTCCTATTTTCCTTTCTTTATCTCGGGGATGGTTAGGCTTTGTCTTTAGAAGCCCGGAAGATACTAAACGTATTCTGGAGGTTTTTTGGAGAATTGATGGTGGAAGCTTAATGTTAAAAAGATGGAGACTCGGTTTCAATCCAACCACTGAGTATTTTAGTTTTTGACACTTATGGGTGCTTCTCCCAAACCCGCCCTTACAATTGTGGAATCACAGAGCGCTGGAGACGATAGGAAATTATTTGGGTCTCTATATTGGGGTCGATGAAGATGCGTTACTTTCAAGTAATAAACGGATGGCTAAAATTTTGGTTGAGGTGGACACCAATGCGGGTTTATCAGAAGTTTTAGAAATAGAGTGGAGAGACCTCTTGTTCACTCAAAGGTTGGACTATTTAGGTCATCCTTTCTGATGTTCTAGGTGTAGACAGACAGGGCACCTGAGAAGTAATTGTACCTTTATTTAGGGAGCAAATGATGAAAATGGCACATCGAATGAAGAATTTGGAGACATAGTTTCTAGGATGGTGGATGATTATGAAGCAGCGAAGTCTCTGACACTAAGCATGGAGGACAACCTTGAGGATAAGGACACATCCTTTGTTGGTAAGTTAAAATTCTTCTGTCCAAGTATTTTTAACTCTTTATCTTTATGGGAGAGATAACTTTTAAATAAGGATCTTGCCCCTGTTTCATCTTTTGGGAAGGAATTTGTTAGAGATAATTCGCCTGTGTTAGTTGATGTTGAGCCTGTCTTGGGTGGGTTGGGAGAAAAAACCCCATTAGAGTTTTTTCCTATAGCCTCAGCCTCCATCATTTTACCTTTTACTCTGGTACACAGTGATGATTTGAATGTTTTTTCGATAGTCAAGGATTCTTCTAGTCTTCCTGAACCTTCGGTGCAAGGTGATGATTTTCATTTTGTCTTGGGCTATAGGGAATTGCCTACAAGTGATTCGATTTTGGATAGGGTTCTGTCCGATTTGATCTCCCCACTAGCAAATTCCACGACCCCTATCCCGTTAATGACTTATATGGGGAATACTCCTGTGGACAGATTGACAGAGACAGTTTAGCTGGAGTCCTGTAAGCCAAGTGTTACTTCCTCCTATTCTGACCTTGCGTGGTCACGAGGCTTGGGCTTCGAGCTTTCTCCTCTTAAGATGAGAAGTGGTCGGTGATTGGCAGGGGCCGGTATAAACACTTTGGATACTCCTGCTTCTTCTTCTAAACAAAGGGTGCTTAGAGGCATAAAGGCCCAAGCCAGGGTTAAACCATGATTATGCTCACCACAAATTTAAGAGGGGTTGGAGGGCCCCTAAAAATGGCCTCCTTTCATAGATTACTATGTAAAACCTCTCCAAATATCATTTTTCTTCAAGATATGTTGGTGTTAGCGGAAAAAGCCAAATCCTTCATGAATAAGTTAAAACCGGACTAGTGTGTATGTGTGGTCGGTGCAATTGGAACCTCTAGAGGACTTTTGGTGTCATGGGACCCTTCCTTGTTCGATTTGGTACCTTATTTATGTATTGGTGGGATTGTTTTGTCAGGAACATCAAGAATGGACAAAAGAAGGCTTTCTTTTCTAAATATTTATGGACCCTATCAGGATCGCAAAGTTTTCTGGGAAGCGTTAGAGGATTCTGGTTTTTTAAGACTCAATGATTTAATTCTAGCAGGTGATCTAAACTTAACAACTTCCCCAGCTGAAATATGGGGAAAGTCATTGCAGTTAGACTCATTGGCAGGTTTCTTCAAAGCTCTTTCTCATAAAAATGGCCTAGTTGATGTAGCTCCAGTGAAAAAAGTGGCTACTTGGCGAAATGGCAGATTAGGTGATGTGTGCATTACAAAGAGACTTGAACGTTTCCTAATAGAAAAATCTCTTATTTCATCAGTTCAGAAATTTCAAACTTGGGTTGAGTATCCCTATTCGTCTGATCATGCTCCTGTGTTGCTGGAATTCAGATCATGTTTTTCGACAAGCGCTTCTCCTTTCAAATTAAATCCGGAGTGGTTAAAGGATGATTCCTTTGTGCAAATTGTTAGACATGTATGGAATGATCCTCGACATATAAATACAGTTGGAGCTCAAAGACGACTGGTTAAAAAGTTATCGCTTTTAAAGGAAAGAGTTAAGGTATGGGCCAAAGTGAAAAGACAAAAGGACCAGGATGATCTGTTAAAAGTTGAGAAAGCAATTGATTTAGTATACACTAATATAAATCTAGGACTTTCTAATAGGGAGGATTCTATAAATTTTTCCAAGCTTGAATTTGAAAGAAATCGTTACCTATTGGTAGAAGAAGAGAACTGGTGACAAAAAAGTCGGGCGATTTGGATTAAGAGTGGAGATAGAAATACAAAGTTTTTTCATCTTTATGCTAGCCATAGAAGAAACAAGAAATTTATTTGGGAAATAAATGATGAGGAAGGAAAAGTACACTCGGGACAACAAGCTATCAAAGATGAAGCAGTCAGACATTTCAACTCTTTTTTCAATGATACAGGCCAAACTTTCATGGAAGAAAGATTGGAATCAGTTAGATTATTTCTCACTTTTGTAAATGCTTTGGAGGTTCAGGATTTAGAAAAGGAAGTAACAAAGGATGAAGTTTTTGAACTTATTAAAGGTTTCTCTAGAGATAAAAGCCATGGACCTGACGGTTGGACTGTTGAGTTTTATCATTTTTTTTTTGAGCTTGTAGGTCAGTATTTGGTGGACATGGTCGAGGAAACGAGATTGAAAGGGGAGGTCATTTCTTCGATCAACTCCACTTTCATGGCTTTGATCCCAAAAGTCAATAAACCTACAATTTTCAATGATTTCCGACCAATCTCTCTTTGTAACCTTTGTTACAAAATAATTTCAAAAGTCATTGCAAAAAGACTAAGACCAATTCTATCCAAAGTACTTTCAGAAGAACAACTTGGATTTCTCAAAGGTCGGCAAATATTGGTTGTTATAGGAACTGCACGGGAATGTCTTCACAACATTAGAACAAAGAAGATGCGAGCATTAATACTGAAACTTGATTTGAGGAAGGCTTACAACTGTACAAGTTGGGATTTTTTAAGACTTGTACTTCATCAAAGTGGCTTTGGGTTAAAGACCACAAATTGGATCATGGCTTGTGTAAGTTCCACTACCTTTGCTACTTTAATAAACAGAGAGGCTACGGATTTCTTTAAATGTAGTAAAGGTTTGAGACAGGGATGCCCACTATCTCCTTTACTATTTATCTTGGCCATGGAGGGGCTTAGTCTAGATTTAAAGAAAGCAAAATCTGATGGTCAGATAACAGGAATTAAAGTATCCAGTTTGATAAGGATCCTACATTTACTTTTTGTGGATGACATTCTTATTATGACAAAAGCTTCTTTAGCAGAATGGGAAAAAATACAAAGTATACTTCAAGTGTTTTGTCGGGCTTCAGGGTTGATCATAAACATCCAAAAATCCATTGTTTTGCATGCGGGTGTTGACGTTGGATCCCTTCAGAAAATTGTCGATGTTCTCGGTTATCCTGTTAAAGATCTTAGCTTAGGCTTAAAATATTTGGGTTATCTTATGAAGCTAGGGAGCTATAAAACTATGGATTGGCAATGGTTAGTTGACAGGTTTGAGTCGAGGATCAACCTTTGGTGTAATAAGTGGCTCACTTTGGGAGGTTGATTAGTTCTTATAAAGTGCTCGAAATTTTATCGATGTATTGGATAACACTCGCCCATATTTATATAACTGTGTTAACTATGCTACGCAGACTTAGTTATGCTTTCCTTTGGTCTTCGAGTAAAGCAAAAAAGTGCTACCATCTTTGTAATTGGCAAGCTATAGCAAAGCCTAAATAACTTGGAGGATGGGGATTACGTAATATCTTTGTTTTCTATAGAGATTTAGCTACTAATACTTTATGGCCTGCTTTGATGAAGCCGAGAATCTAGCACTAGGTTCTCAAAGAGAAATATTTACCACACGTTCCTGTGAGCACTTGGTTGTGGTCAGCTGAGAGTTTTTCATCCTTTGGCTCCCAATCTTGGAAAAACATCCTAAACACTTTTCCAATCATCCTTCATAGGGTAGCATGGACTCCTGGTTTGGGGAAAGCAATCATTATTAGGAGGGATACTATTAGTGGTTTGAAAGAAGTTTCCATTCTTTCGGAGGATCTGATTTTTGAAATTAATAGAAAACACATTTTTTTTCTATATCAAGCAAGTCACCCATCATCTTTTAGCCTGCTGGGTCAAAGTTGGATTACTAGCACTGAGTTGGGACTGGAGGGGGAGCTTGGTTGTGAGTGGGAAAAATATAGAAACTTTCTTTTGCATGATGGCATTGTCCTAAAGGAAAATCCTGATGAACTTTCTTGGATAGGAGATGATAATACAGGTCTTATCTCAGTGAAAAATGTTTACAATACTCTTTCTAACAAGTTATGGCCGGGGAAGGCTGAAGGGTGGAGAATCCATTTATGGAAATGGAGTTGTCCTTTAAAACTTAAACTTTTCTTGTGGCTTTTACTGGAGGATAAGATTCTCACATGGAAAAACCTACAGAGGCGGGGTTGGTCTGGCCTTTACTATGAGGGGTTGGTATTTGTTTTATGTGTAGATCAAATGAAGAGTCGAGCCAACATTTATTTGTTAGTTGCCCGTTCATAGTTTTAATTTGGAAAAAAGTTAAACTGAGCTTAAACTTGGCAAATGGATGGAATGGAGATACAGTTCTTGAATTCTTTCAAAACTGGTCTTTTCAAAACAATCCGATTAGAGAGCTAGCTGCCTTCATTTGTTGTTTTATATGGAATGACGGGAACAAAAAACTTTTTGAAGAACGACCACCATCGGCGAATAGAATCCGCTTTCTTGCAACATGATCTATGGTCATGAAGCAAATCAATATTGTGGTCTCTTCAAAAAGACTACAACCTATCTCTTTCCCTGAAGACAAGGTTCTTGCATGGTTTGATGGGGCCTCACAACACAATGGAAATCTGTGTGGAACGAGAGGAGTAATCCAAATTAATAATTTAGTTGAATACCGATGGACATTAAACTGTATTTCAGGTACTAATTCTAAGGTGGAACTTATGGGAGCTTGGGCATCCATTATATTAGCCAAAAGCCTCGGTATTCAAGAACTGCATTTGATGGGGGACTCATTGATTGTTATAAATTGGCTTAATGGTAAAGGCATATTACAGGTGGCCAATTTGGAGAGCTGGAAAAATAGAATATATGACTTAATGCCTTTTTTCAGGTCTATTTATTTTTCTCATATCTATCGAGAAAGAAATACAGTGGTTGATGCTCTGTCAAAAAAGGTTTTACACTCTCCTGGGGGTCATATCGCCTACAACCAATGGAATGAAGGCCATGGGGGATCTATCATCCTTCTAAAGTTGTAATTTTGTATCTATGCTTTTCCTGGCATGATCTAGGTTTTTTCTGGTAGCGATTTTTTATGCATACATAATGATATGTTAGTTTGATGCATGGACAATATTTTATGCCTTGGGGTTTTGCTGAGAATATGTCGTTGATTGTAATTTTGATATAAAACTAAATGAGACTAAAAACTAGTTATATCACTGGTTTTACTAGTTATGTAAAGAGATAACCAATATAAAAGAATTATATTATCATAAATATAATGTACAATTTTCTCTGGAAAAAAAAACCACAAAACATCACATAATTAATAATTAATAAATAATAAACTAAAAATATAATATATAAAAGTTTTAAAAACTACGGATATGACACCAAATTAGAAACAAACCCAAAAAACATACTATATAAAAATTTAAAAAACTACGGATATAACTAAAATTAATAATGATAATTGTGTCTCTTAAAAAAACACATACATAAAATAGCATAGCATGACTTTTTAACTTTTAAATGTATCTTTATATTGATAAAATTAAAAATAGAAAAAAAAAAAAAAATTAACTTAAAATTTAAATTATAAATAAAAATGATTAAATATAATTTTATAAATGTAGAAGCATGATATTATACAAATTTAACTAACAACATTGTTATGAAATCATAAACTTAAATATAAAATATTTTTTTTCAAAACTATAACTTAAATACACAATGTAAAGCATTAACTAACAACATTATTATGAAATCATAAATTTAAATATAAAATATTTTTTTGTCAAAACTATAACTTAGATACACAATGCTTTGTGGAGGAACATAATTTAAAACAAATTCTTCTTTAAAAATTATTCCCAAAGCTGTGAGATCCAAATCATAAAAATCTAGTGTAAAAATAATATTAAAATAATTAAAAGTATCTACTTTTATCATGATATAAATTTAAATATATATTATAATGATTTTTTTTTTAAACGGGGTTAAGATAAGATTTTCTATTATGTACAGTAAAAAAATACAAGCTTATCACGAGGGCTTGCCATGGAAAAAAAGGGATCCTTAATAAAGTATTTAGATCACCCGTTGTTGCTATTAACATCACTACCCGTTGTTGCTATTAATATCACTACTATTACGCTACTTCGTCTGAGAGTATCTGGGATTTATTCAAACATAGACGTATAATAATTCATTTAAAAAGTTCCAACATGACTATAAATATGTCAAAATCAAAGCAAAACAAGACTCGGGGGTCAAACCTATCAATTAGTTGCATGGTTGAGAGACTCATTTCCCTTAGCATTTTTTGGGTTAGACTTTGGAGTCATTTGGTCTTCATCCATTATGATCGACTTCTCCTTGGTCCCCTCAAAGTTGGAGGTTCCCTTTGGCTGGCTTTTCGATGCTCTTGGTTACCCTTCAAGATGAAGTTTGAACCTGAGCCATAAATGTGCTTTGCATAGGAGCTCAAACTTCCCCTTGAAAATGCAAATGACGTGCACGATGGTAATGTTCTCCTCTCATTGCTTCTCCAATGCTTATCCCACCATAGCCTTCACTCTCCAATATGTTTCAACTAACTTGAAATATTTGGTATCCCGAGTGCGCGAGTGGATTGGGCCAGGAACCCAATCCATCACCTCTTCTAGAATTTCATCCGTTGAGGTTTCTCTTTGCTCCTTGTGCACAACCTCTTCCACTTTTACAACTTCTTTCTTCTTAGAATCCATGCAGAGGTTGTGAAAATGGGTTCCCCCTCGCATGTTGCTCGAGCTGCTATGGTTCGAGCCATTGGACCACACGACAAGGGAGACCAAATCACCCCACACATCTTCATGTTCTTCCCTTGGTTTATTTCCTAGTCATCTTACCTATGAGCCAGAAAACAACCATCTCACGTTGCATAGAGCTGAGATTACCCTCAAACCCCAACAACCACCAATATTGTCTGCTAGTGCCAGTACGAGTCTCGCTCGACCCCCTACCAACTTCTATTGTGAATTCCAATTGCGACATGGGATGGTGGCACAAACCAAGGTGGCAGATCCCCCCCTAAATCCGTCCCTCCCTATCTCTGCCTGACTTCCATTGCTCAAGGTTTCCCCAAACTTCCTTTGCGTGGAGATGCATCCTTGATGCCAAGTCCTCCATTTCTTTCATGTTTAAATCCCCCATTTGAGTTTGAGGCTTCGTCGTCACCCTCAGAGCATCACCACTCCACCTCTTCCTACCATGAATAACATACCTTGTCCTTCTTCCTCGTGTAATAACCTTCCCACTACTCCTCATCACCAACTCTGTACTTTCTTGGTACTCGACCAGTATCATAGTTCCTACTCTCATGTTTCTATCCTTGCATAGGCCATCCCGTACCTCCATGACTCGAGTTTGCATCATCTCCTACAAACTAGTGTCCTTCACCTTGCTCCAGAATTGATGGCCATCTAGACGTGGACGTGATGGCGGCTCGAGGCTCCACGTGGGTGTCTCTTGCTCCAATGGTTGGCACCCCATCAGTATGATATATTATAACAATTAAAAAACATAAATCTTATGCAGAGAGATCTTATGGATTGTCCATAGTTAGAGTCATTGTAATTGAGTCATAAATATTATGTTTATTTTTATTTTTATGGAGAGTTGGATAATAATAATAATAATAATAATAATAATAATAATCTAATTTTAAGGTCCCGACCAAGCTAGACACCAAATTGGTGTATGAGAGCCCCTTGATTGTTGGACACTGGACCCCCTTTGCGCAATGAATTTACTGCTAAATTCTGCAGAGGTATACATACCCTACCCCTAGATTTGAACTTGTGACCTCTTAGGAGGAAACACATCTTCTTAACCATTAGGCCATAGAATTGTATTATCATAATTAAATTTTTAATTACATGCAAAGTTCATGGTTTAGCAATATAGTTATAAATTTGATTTTAGATATTTGGTATGAATGTATATTTATTTTAATTCTAGATTATAATATTTCAAGAGGGACCAAATTTCAATGGTGCAAACTTCTTCTTAAGTTTTTGTGTTCTAAAAAAGTTTGCACCTTAAGATATTTGATCCCTCTCTCTACACAATAAATTCTGAGTTAAGATGGATTTACTTTTATTTTTTTTGGAGGTTACGAATCCCAGGGAAAACCCCCAAGGACTTCCCTCATTTCGAGGATGGTACCCAGGGTAAACCTAGGCACAAGGCCAATAAACAACAAGGCTCGAAGCCATTACAACAATATACTTGTTATGAGCTCAACATGCCACTTACAGGAATCGAAACCGAGTGGGGAGAATAACAATCATTCCTGCCAACCACTTGAGCTAAACCCAATTAACCATTGATTTACTTTCAATTGCATGAACAATGATGTAATTAAGGGCAAGGCAAGACAAATATTTGAGAGGGCCAGGATGGAAATGTGATCAGCAGGGAGGAAGTCGATCTTCATCCTTCTTCTATACAATTCAAAATTGAAGAATTTGATCGTCATCATCAACTAAGATAATGATTTATTTCTAGCCATCATACTCATCGAACAACGTCTTTATTAGTGGTTCATTCTTCATCAACTATTATTATTTCTGAAGGACTACTTGACACAAGTGATGGTGAGGATTTTTATGTGCGATAAACCCAATTAGCCATTGATTTACTTTCAATTACATGAATAATGATGTAATTAAGGCAAAGGCAAGACAAATATTTGAGAGGGCCAGGATGGAAATGCGATCAACAGGGAGGAAGTCGATCTTCATCCTTCTTCTATACAATTCAAAATTGAAGAATTTGATCTTCATAATCAACTAAAACAATGATTTATTTCTAGCCATCATACTCATCTAACAACGTATTTATTAATGGTTTATTCTTCACCAACGATTATTATTTATGAAGGACCACTTGACACAAGTGATGGTGAGGATTTTTATGTGCGATTTGTCTTGATATGATTCAAATTAGGTTTCCAACAAAACAACTTCCTTGTAAGCATTTATTTAATCACCAATGCACTATATAATGGTTTTATCTTCAACCTATGTGCCTATTACGTAGACATAGCTTTTAGTAACTTTGCCTAAATTATAATAGGTTTAAGAGATTTTATTAAAAAGTTAATTTTCCAAAATTCATTTATATTGAATACTTTACAATATATATATATATAATATAATTTTTTAATATATATAATATTTATTTATTTAAAATGAATATTGAAATAATATTTTGTTATTAATTTTTTAAAATATTATGTCTTAAACGTTAAAAAAAAATTACACATCTTCTTTCTACTAAATTGTAAAATACATCTCCACATAATAATTTTACTTTAAAATCTTTAGAATAACATATCGTATTATGTTTGTTAAAAAAGTGAATTGAATAATAAAATTATTATAATAATTTTATAATTTCTAAAATTTGTCTATAAGGATGCATGCCTCAAATCTGACTCTATTCTATATAAGGATGCATGCCTCAAATCTGACTCTATTCTATATAAGGATGCATGCCTCAAATCTGACTCTATTCTATATAAATTATATTTTAAAGCCTAAATTAATTAGGCGGTTGTGGTCTATATACTTTCATATAGAAATCCTAGAAGCATCACGCCTTAAAAGATTTACCCCAACATGGTTGATTTTTAAAAGGCACTAGGGTAAAGATGGTTAGGAATTCCCTTATGGGTAGGGGATGTTGATGGAGATTTGTATCCCCATATGGTTAGGGAATGGGATGTCGATGGAGATTTGTACTTTGAGGTTCCATCAATAGCCACTTTCTTTTTCCTATGCAGGTTACTTGTACAACTATATACCCATCCTTGTCACAACTTGCTTAATAAAATAATCATGCTTGGCTTATTTTGTTAAATCTACAACATCAAATCGAATATTCTTCTTCATTTTTTTTTTTCAAGTCCATTTCTCAATTTTCCATCTATCTATTTTATGCTTCATTTGCTTAATAAAATAATTATGTTGGGCTTCTTGTGCTAAATCTACATCATCAAATCAAATCCCTTTCTTCATTTTGGGTTTTTCATGTTGATTAAGGTTGGTTGTCATTGATGTCAACCCTTGAAGAAAGCCTCGTAGCACAAAGGTTTGGGTAATGGACCCAAGATTGTTTGATGTAAATATGACTCATTATTGTTTTGTCATGGTTGATAAGAAATAAATATGGATGAACTCCAAAGTGGTCCCCTTATGGTGAAAGCCCTCACGAGAAGATGCTTTGCGGAGTAAGAGAACCCATGCTTAATTGTGGAATAATGAGATGAAAGACAGTGAATTTTTCAGGGAAACTATCCTATATGGATAGTTCTTATCATGCCATTTCCGGTGGTATGTAGAACGTCACATAACTCCTCACAGTTAGAGAGTTATGACCATGTGAAGTTGGAGAACCCAGGTTTGGGTAATGAACCCAACTTTGTTTGATGGATAACGGTATAATTTTTGGTATATTTGAAGGTAATACTATTCTAGATGGATAGTACATGTCATTCCATTTATGGTGGTATGTGGAATGTCACATAACTCCTCACATTTTGAGAGTTATGACCTTACGAAGTTGGAGGACCCTCATGTCATCTAGAAGCCCCAAAAGGTCAAAGGAGTCAAAGTGGTTTAAGAGATTTTAAAAGGTAAATAATAAAGTGAAGTGATGAGTGTATTATAATTCAAATTGAATACAAAATAAATTATTTCAATAATAAATTTAATGGAGAAATTAGAAGTGAGTTAACCCTAAAATAAGGAAAG
>ML829687.1:28221-45850 GCA_009831015.1 Picea engelmannii
TCTTGAAGTGGGACAAACCACACGAAGGAAAGGGTGAGCACACCAAATTTCAAAACTTATGGCTTGGACCATTTTTAATTGCTGAAAAGTTGGGTCCTAGTTCCTTTCGATTGCAGAATCTTGAAGGGCAGCTTGACACCTATTCGGTGAATGGCCAAGCCCTGAAAAGATACTTTGCTTGATAACTACCCTTGTATATTATGTATATATATTTTTGCTTTTGTTTACTTTTTCGTTGGTTTCTGTTTTTTTTATTTTGATTTGAATTTATCAGTTTGTGTTTTTTGAATAATACACGTACCTGTACATTAAACTAATTCAGACAAAGACGAAAGAGATTTTCTTCGCTGAAATAACTTCTGAAAAATTTGTACAAACATCAAAGATATATTGCTGAAATTAATATCTGTGTTGGACAAATCTGTTGTTTGAAAGAAGTCTACTGATTTCGATCCCAAAGTAAGGTTCGTCATGATCATCTATTATCTTTTTATGCTGTCCCTTTTCCGTAAAGGAATGACTCAAAAGATGTCTCCCTGTCATAGGAATTTGTTTTGTAAATAAAACATCTCTGGAGCTAAATAAAGGACAGTGCTAAAAAATTCTGATGAGGTCTAAAAAATATGTTAAGATGTCGAGATTTTCAGCGTCACCTCGCTCAAATATATATCTATAAAAGAAAAACAAAATAAAAATTATTAATAAGAGTTGTGGGAAGTGCTTGTAAACCCGTCGGGATAATGAACAGGTATGCTGACAGCGGGTAAATGCATGCATGGCACCAAGACAACTTTGTCGGGGTACTGATCAGGCCCGCTGGCAGCCAAGCAATGTCGGGTATATGAAAATCTGCAAAAAATATAAGAAACCTCTTTAATGTCCTTTATTCTGATCTAGAACTTCTTGACAGGATACAGATGTCAGAGTGGGTTAAATGGCAACCCTGTCGAGGCTATGGATGCCTGCTGGCAGCAGTGGCCATGCCAACAGTATTGAAGATTTTATCTTTAATATCGTGACTTGCTAATCTTAAGATTGTTATTAGTTTTCATCTTTTGAAACACTACTGGAAAAGATGGTTAATGATGATGTTTATACGATTTTCTGGTTGTTATTTTAGAGTTGAAATTATCTTTGTTGTCTTAATTTGAATTGGTACCTTTTGCAAAGATAACTGCTTCTACCAGTGTGTCGCCATTGTTGGCAGCCAACTTACTTTTTCCTATCGTTTATAAGTTGCCTACACCTATGTTTCGCAAACATCAATTTTTTTGTCGCAATTTCAAAATTAACGTCATTTTCATTTCTTGCGAAATTTGCACATTTGTCTTCGTTAAGTTTTCACGACTGTAAGCGTGAAAACTTCTCCTTTCGTGGTCACATTTCGATCACTATCTGAACTATCATGATCTTTTTATCGATATGCCTACTGCACTTACCTTTTGTTTATCATTATGTGGCTGGAAGGACTTTCGAACCATGCTCATTGGACATTCTTATATTGATTGCATAACTTGATTTTATTGAGTTTGTAAGGCATTGAGCATTTGGATTTACACTTTATATGACTTGCCTGATCATTGATTCTATGAAAATACATAGGGGTTATGATTAAATTTTATATATATATATATATATATATATGCTATAATCCTTATGTTAATCCTTCATAACTTATTGGCTTGTCAACTATATGAATGTCGTTTTGGCACCTTGGTTGAACTTTTGATTATATGATTTAATACATTGGCGCATATTTGATTTTGGGTTTTGATTTATATGTCAGATGTTTGAACACCATGGCATAACGTTTGCGTGTATTGGCATACACATTTGATTTCATTGGTTGTACACATGACTTAATGGTTTAACTATTATTATGGAGTGAACAGCTATGAAATTTGGCAGTTGTACTTGGATAATCAATATTTTGCATGGTAGACTCCACCACCTTCGCATGCGCGCATTTATGCTTACCCCTTTTGGCTCGTTCATTGCTGTTGGTTCGGGTAGCTCTGTTACTGTGTGTGTTGGTGAATTTGAACCCTTCCCTTACCATGCATTCGGCTCCATGGCCCCAGTCGTGTTAGTTGAACCCAATGGCAATCAAGCCCTGTTAGTGTTTGACAATGCCCGCCAAGATTTGGCAGACAGTGGATGGCTTACCTTCGTGAAACGTTTTGAGGGTTTTAACCTTTGCGTAGCTCGACAGTTTGCCATGACCTTCGATGGCTGTCGAGCCAAGGTCAGTGATATACAGTTGGAGATTCATGAACAGTTCATCATCTCAGCTACGGGGTTACCTACCTCGGGACAACGTTGGTTTAAGAATTGCAAGGTCGAGGAAGTACCATGGACCCTGCTGTTTCAATCTCGCAAAGTCACCTCTTGTGACAGAGGTTTGCCCGTATCCATGCTCAAACCTCGTTGGCATGATTTATTGATGATAATCAAACAGTTCATGACCTGTGAAGGTCGATACAGACTTGTGTTCCTCTACCACCTGTGTTTTCTTATGGTTTTTATGGGATACTCTCTCAACATGCCCTATTATTTACATCGTAGCCTGTTTAAAATGTCGAAGAAGTTCAAAAGGCACCAGGCTGACAGTAGCCTGTTTCATTATGGGCTTGTTAAACTTATCGTTGTCTATCATTTGAGTTTGCACGGAGATAGCTGGAGCATTTTCGTTGCTCGGAATGGTTTCGAGGATCCGAAGCCTACACAGGTTGACAAACCTGTGGTGAGTGAGGTCAAGGCTATACCCCCGGTGCCCTACCATGTCCTACTGCCTAAACCCTCGGCTGACCCTCCTATCAACTGACCCCACACTGTGACTAAGAGTGTTGAGACTGTCAAGCCCGTGGAAAAAAATCCCAAGGCAAACCCTACTACCAATGATAAGGGTAAAAGGAATGCACATCTGATTTCACGGATGGCAAGGAACAAGCCAAAACCCCCTGTTGAGCCAAACCCTATCGTCTTGAGTGAGGACTCTGATTCGGAAGTTGAGTGTTTCTTGGCCAGCGAGTACCCCTACTCGCAAGGTTTATGTGCAGAGCCCCCTTATGATTTTGTATCAAACCTACCCCCCTGCCTAAAGGACAACCCTAACTACCAAGGCATTAAGTTGCCTTGTGAAACTCTCGGTCATTTGCCCAAACCCTCGCCTGTTCTGTCTAAACCCACACAGCCACCCTATGACCAATGCAATTCATTGTTAGAGCGATATTATATTGATGTTCCGATACTCCAATCAAGGATTCAATCATTGGAAGACCAGATTGCAGTCCTAACCAGTCAAAAGGCCAAGCTCCAAGCGACAGATAAAAAGAAAAAGACAACCGGCTCTATCTTGTTCAAAAACGTGGAATCAGCCACGATTGTTGTAAATTCCAAACTGGTATAAGCAAGCAGCCTCGTCGCTACACAGGTATGGTTTTGACATTGTTTTGTTTTGTAAATAATCTAGATTGTTATAATGTTTTCAATTCAGTTTTTAAACAGTTCTGTTCACACCTTGAATGTCTCTGATATATTGCGTGCATTCTATATATAGCTTTGATTTGGATAAAAAGAAATTTCGATTCGATATACGATTTGATTATTCCCAGTATAGAAATCAATAGATTTTGATTGGATTTGAGTGATCTTCATTTGAATTTGATTGATTGACTTGCCTTATTAAGATGACAAAATTAATAGTTTGCCTTCAAATGAATTGGTTTGTATCCGATTTGAAAAGGAAATTTTTCACATTAAGTTTAGAACACAATCATGCTCGGATTTTATTTGGTTATGATCTATATGCTATGGTTGGTAAACGGTTTGATTAAGTTTGACTGTTACGATTTTGCTTGGATTCGATTTCATTATCATTTGTATGCTATGATTGGTAAATGTCTTCGGGAGGATACTTGTTACGATGCTGTGTCATGAGATGTTCTATCTTTGACTGATAATGACTCTGTTTCTTTGATGAAAACATTACGCTCAAATAACATTCGCGCTCGAATTGGAAATGAATCTGAATCATAACAATTATGTGAAAATCTTAGCTAATTGATTCGCTCTCATTCTAATTTGGCAAGTTTGTACTATGAGTCGAGTTCAGATTATAATTGATGCTTTGTATTTTAAATTTGTGAAATGAATTGGTCAAACCCTGATATGACTCGTTTGATTGAAACGATTGTGATCAAAATTAATCGATCCCGTTTGCTTACTGTCCAATGATCGACGATCGAAATCTATAACAAACCCTGTTTGATTAATCATATTATGATTTTGTTATGAGTCAATTATTGTTTGGATTCGTTCAAAGCCTAGATCACTTGCTATACAGTTATCGTGATTATCCTGTTCGATTCACAAGTGTAATGATGTGTCTACGATTTGTTCTATTTTCAATTGAATATCAAAACGATCTCATAACAGAGGGATTCGAATTGTTGAGAAATGATTACAATTCTGTTACATATGATTTCATTTACCCGACTCATGACTATAATCGAAACAGAGTATTGCTATCTCTGTACTCGGTTAAATGATGTGTATCCTGTTTGATTTCATAATGGAATAATGGTTTCAATTTTTTATTCGTTCTCAAGTAATTATTGGATGTCAATTCAATGGAAATTCTTAAAAGATTTGATTTAATTTCAATTCTGATTCTGTATCTTATTTTAGACTAGCTACAGAATCAGATGATTCTGTATCTAGTCTATAGAATTTAATTTTTATCATTTTATTAATAAAAGAATCTTCTAACTTGTCTATTTTGGATCCTTTTCAGGTGAATTCAAAATTACATGGGACTTGATGGACAGTTTAGAGGATATTTCAAATATTTTGGTTTCATTTTAATTTCCTAGTTTTAGTTGATCTTGGGAATATCTTCCCAGATTATGTAAACAGTTTGATAACTTCCACAGGGAGGTTTTACCCTGTGGAAAAACTTATAAATACCTATTATTTTTGTAATAATCATCCTCATTCGTGGGAGAACAAGGATATGGAATTTTAATACAGACTGAGACAGAAATTGATATTCTGCTACAACTTTAGCTTTTCATAATATCAATATTTTGTTTCATGTTTATGTGTATCAATTTGCATTTGGTTAATGACTACTTTAGCTATCTTAGTCTTTTGAAAATGATATGATTTAATCAATATAATCCATATCTGATTTCTTCCAGTGTATAAAAAACATAGCAATTACTTGATTCAGTTTGTGAATGACAGATTTCTCTTCTTCATCAATTGAATTATTAGTATAAGTTTTTGCATAACAGGTTTACCTAATTGCAGAGATTTATAAATCTTATAATTGTTATGATTTTTTATGTCTTGTTTGTCTTGTAAACCAACTCAAAGAGCATTGCAGCTATCGTTTATGAGAATCTTTTGGATCATCCAGTGCGAGTTTCCTTCCTCCGACCAGCTTCGAAGTCATCATACACAGGGCAAATCTGGAGCGTTTCCAGGTCAGTTTGTCATTTGCTTGTTTAGTGTATTTGTTAGTAGTTTAGTTTAGATATAAGTTTAGTTAGATTTATAGTTAGAATTAGTATATTAGATTGTTTAATTTCAGCAAGTTTTATTTCTTGTTCATAAAATCATAAAATCAACAAAAATATCTTTCTCTGTCTTAGGGCAGAAAGCAAATGAGTTTTCCAGGTTTTATTTAAATCTGTATTTTGTAGATATTGTATATTTTGTGAATAAGTTAGTAGTTTGTATATATATAGAAATAGTAGATTAGTTAGTTTGTTTAATGGTTAGTTTTAATTAGATTAGTTAGATTAGTTCGTTTTATTTGTTAGTTAGTATTAGTTTGTTTTATTTATTGTTAGTTAGTTTAGTTCGTTTTATTTAGTTTTATGTTAGTTTAGTTTGTTTTATTTAGTTTTATTTAGATTAGTTTTCTCTTTGGTTTTCCTAGGACCTTAGATCGGCTAACGGAGCCGCTAAACCCGTCAGGGTGGTTCATCCCAAATGGCTTGGGTTATTAGACAACCCCGGACCGGTTCCACTCTCTCAGTTGACGGACGATCAATTTCGCCCGTCAATAGGTTGTTGACATTCTGTCATAATGGGATACGAGGAATACGAAGGGGTGGTTCAATGTTAGGTCGAGGAATCATCAAAGGTGGCCCAGTTGTGGCTGGATTTGTTTTCGAGGTAGTGGGAGCAGAGTCAGGGTGTGTGCTGTATTGACAACTACGTGTTTGTAGAAGAAATTCTTCCTCGCTAGTGAGGAGGATAGTGCGATTTGCAGAAGTACCCAGGTTGGGATATTGTCCCATTTGTGGTGGGGAAGGATGCATATCCTGTTGGGTATTCATCACCCCTTGGTGTGGGATGGGGTTTTGCAGCATGGCTAGAGGGGGTTGCTACACATATTGTTGTGGGGCCTACTGAGGGGAAGGCAGTGCTATGGTACATGGTCCATTTCTAGATTCTTTCATCTGTTTGAAGTCGACGATTTAAGGGAAATGGTGAGTATAATGACCATACTCACCGTAGAGGGCACAAGGGAAGTTAGGTTGAATATTGTTGTTATTCTTTCCTGGGATTTTGTTATTATTTCCCCCTTGGGTGTTTCGGTTCCCTTGTTTCTGGTTTCCCCTGGCAGGTTGGTTCTATTGGGGGTGATTCTCTCCTGGTCCTGAATTATTTTTGTTTCGGTTTTTTCCTTTATTTTTGGCATTATTCGACTGATGGGTCGGATTTTCCATATTCATTTGTTCGAAATTGTGGACTTGCTGAACGTGAGAGGGCTGAACAAAGTTAACCCCAACATGTGGTTGGCCTTGTGGAGAAGCAATGGGTTGGGGAGGACCAGGAAATGGGAAGTATGAATTATGTTGTGGCAATGATCTGTAAGGTACATAGGAAGGAGTGGTGCTTTTACTAGTTCTTAGGGTGTAAGTAGAGGTGGAGGTGTTTCCAGAACTAGGTTGAACAGTCGGGCACGTCATGGGTGTTGGTGGGGGTCCACTCATGGGTGGAGGGGGGGAAACATGGTATGGTTGTTGATAAGGGGGAGGAGGATAATAAGGGTTTCCTCCATATACCGATGGATATTGAGGTGCTCCATATATAGGTGGTTGTTGGAGGTGTGGATTGTGGTGTGTAGTGGTACCGATCAATCCATTCGCGGAGTGAGACGTCCCAGGTTTGTCTTGGCTGAATGGCACGGGTCTCGGGGCATCAGGTAGTACTGTATATAAGTACCCTGACCATGAATAAATTAGTTCGAACTGTTGAGCCTTACTGATGGCTTCTTCTTCAGACTGGGGGAATGTGGCGGCCACATCTTTGGCAAGGAGGGAAACACGTTATTTGAGAAACCAATTGAGGCATTGTTGCTTGGTGGCTTCTACTTTGCATAGACTACGTTGTTGACGCCATTCATGAATGTGGTCAGCGATGTGTGTAGCATAAGTTTGTTTAAACTCTGAGAGTAGTTCGAGACCATTTTCATGACAGATTGGTAGTTGAAAGAAGGTAAAAAATGATTTGGCTAAAGATTCAAAGGTCACATGGGACCCAGATTTTTCCTCTACATACCACTTGGTTGATGGGTCAGTGAGTGTGCATTGAAATAATCTCAATCAAACAAAGTCGTCCATGATGCTATTTGAAGAGGACCATAAGTGGAAGGTCATGATATGGTTGGCTCAGTCGTCTCTTGCTTTTCCTTCAAACTTGGGAATGTCTGAAGGTACTTTGGTAGGCATTGTAGGCCATTTGGGGTCGTGCAATATAAGATCATTGGTGAGCTTAGTCAGATCCGGTATGTTGAGGGAAGCCAAGTATGGAATTTGTGGTGGTGGGAAAGGATTAATTCTCATCATGGTAGGAATGTTTTGTTTACCTGACCCTTGAGGAGGGTTAGTTCTGGCCATGGTGTGAGTGGTTTGGGTTCCTGACCCTTGAGGGGGGTTAGGTGGGGTTGTACTTCCCCCTTGGAAAGAATTTGGCCCCCCGCTTTCATGTAAAGGAGAGAGAGTGGATGGTTGACCTCAGGAAGTGGACCCAAGTAAAGTGGAACCAAGCAAAGAAGATCCCAAGATAGTATCATTCACAGGGGTGTGAGAAGGTGGAGCCAATGAGTTGGAAAGACTAGGAACTCCCCCTAGAATAGGAGGGAGATTTAGCAAGTGTCTAGAATGACGGGGATGTTGTGGGTACCCAATGATGTCCGACTAACAAAGTGGATGTGTGCAAAATGATGATGAGAGCAATAAATGAACAAGAGTCTTTGCTAGAATTTTTTGAACCTGTCACAATATATCTCACAATCATATGTAATCACAAGAGCATCATACATAAATCAATAAAGAATCATACATGTGGATAGGTGGATTTTGTCCGTGTGGGAGAACAAAGAAAACAAATGATCATGTCTTAAAAGACGTAACGTCCTTCCTCTCAAATAGCACTGGACTTTCCAAAAGCACTCAATCATGGGGTCTGAAGCTACTGGAAGAGGAACTAGTGAAGGATGAAACAATAAGTTATAATGAGGGGTAGAGGGTGCATATCTCGAAAGAGCCGACGATATTTCCCAAGAGCCACACAAAATCCAATCAAGGTGCAATTGCAGCCCAAAATTGCCACCTGGGTAGATGTCCTAAAATTTGGTCACTAGGTACCTCGGTCAAAGTGCAACATTTAGATTTTCGTCCTAAGAAATGGGTCACGGGCTGGATCCTGTCCAAGAGGTGGGTGCCTCAAGGGGGGACACATAGAACAACTAGACCTCGGCCTTCGACCCTTCACGGGTATCTCCCTGCCTTATGGTGTAGGAACACTTGACTTGGAGGATTTAAAGTTCCCTATTTGACAACTTCTATTGTTTGAAGATGTGAGAACTTGATAATGGGGAGTTATTTGGATGCCTATCCCTGAGATCCTACCTAGACTAAAAAAATTCTTTTGGCACCTCCTGTGGAGGAAAACTTAGTGATTTTTTAGAAAAAATTTAGATGTGGTTGTTTGAGAGATTGGAGGTGTGAACCAATCTCGTTGAAATTAAATGGGAGTGGGTAGTTTCGTCAATAAAATGGGTGGGGCATTTCATAATCCCTTTGGAGGAAACTTACTTCAACCTCCACGTTTTGAGATGAAAACTATGTGAGTGAATAGTGACTTTGTGTGTGAACAAGTGAAAGTGTGCCAAATTTTTAATAAGTTAGGTGTCACCTTGCTAGATGTGGACTTCGTGTGGTCCTTACAAGTCTTGATTACCTAATTTACTAAATGCCATTGGTACAACCTTGTGGAATTTTAAAGTCCGTAGAGAACTAGCATGTGGACATGTTGGTCCTTACCAATCCTTTAACTCCCTAGTGTGATTTAATCTAAGAAAGCTTCAACAACTATCCTAGATTGTGGACATGTGGGTATGTATGGGCCCGTTACAAAACCTTTAAACTTCCCTAGTGATTTAATATAAGAAAGTAATTTCAAAACTATCATATCTTTGTAGCATGTGGGCATGTATGGGCCCTTACAATTTTAAGATGTTTTGAAAAAAGAAACTAAGAGGAGTCCCGAGGGGGTTGTTGTCCTCTCCTAAAGATTTTGTCTTTTAAGGGAGATGAAATTTGCCCTCGATCTTTTTAATGATTCTCATGATCGCTCTGTGGCGCGAGAGAAGAGCATCGCCAAAGATTGACGTTCAATTTCTGGTCCCAATGCAAGTAGTTATATTTGTGATATTTGAATGATTCCAACTTAATTTTTACAGTCAAAGCAAGCCATCCATGTGGCAAAATGAGAGCAAGAAGAGGGGAAAATATGGATTTTAACCTCCTAAGTGCCTATGTTTTGACTAACCCTTCATGTGGAGTGGGAATATAATTCTGGTGCATATTACAATCTGCATATAATCAAACTTAAGAAGGCTATGGGCCTCCAACATATCACAAAAACCCTTACAATGTGTGATTTTCTGAACAGATGCGCGGGTCACAGAGTAGACAGAGGCGCATTGGGCGCCAATGCGCGAATTAAAAACGAATTTTGGGCGCAGTACATAGAATGCACTGAGAAAGACAGTGGGTTTGGCACACGTGCTCAGAAGACGCGCCTGTGGGTCAAAAAACCCACGCACTTTCTATTACACGGCGAAGAAAAAATTGCGGATGAAATTCTCTTAGCTTAGCTCCGAATTTGGCTTTTTGCAGGCATGCATGGGCTGGTTATAGTTCCTGCAAGTTAAAAAAACTAAAAATAAATTCTCAAACAACCCAAATGGGGTTGAAATTGATACCTATCCCTGACAGAGTCGTCAATCTGTTATGCCTCTTTCGTCACCTAAATGAGCAAAATCAAGATGCTTACAAGCCCAATTGGGTTAGTTAGGCAGGACAGTAGTGAATGAAACAATTAGAAACATCAATCATGAGAAATAAACAAAAGACTAAGCTAATAACAATAAAAGAAACTAAACTAGAGTGCATAATGGAAATAGAACAAAAATAAACAACATTCATGCCACCAATGGATAAGTTGTATTAGTTGGAAAAAACCAAAGAGAAAGGGATACTTATAGGTCCCCTCTTCCTCCAAGGGAAGGCTCTTGAACCCCCAATGATTGAGCTCTTCTTACAAGTAACAAACTAGAATAAAATGGTGAAGAAATCCCAAATCTCACTCACTCAAGAGGTGATGTGAATAGCTTCAATGAAATGGTGCTTGTATACTCTTGATGGGGAAAGAGCATCCTCCAAGAGAATATAGGCAACATAACAATACAAATGAATTCCTTGAAAATATAGTGCACCCATGGCCTCTTTTTATAAAAAATCTTTGAGGCATTATTCAACCAGTCTTTAGTGTGAACAAGGGGCTCTTTAGGGCACCCTTAGGTATTTGAACATCCCCTCACTCAGAATCATCTCGGATTTGGGTGTCAAATCAACTTGAGAGATGAGCCAGAAGTGGGTGGAAGGCTGACCAACATCATAAATGTGTCGTTCTGAGGTGTGCATAGATTTTTTCATCCACAGTAGCACATCGAGCACATATGTTCTTTTCCAGCATTATTCGACTGTTGCACGTGCACGCGATGCCTTTGTATCCTTAGCACATGTTAATTTTTTAACCAGTTGTATAGTTTTGTGCCCTTTGGAAATTCATTTTCTGGGCCGTGGATGAACTAATGGGGTTTTGAAGATGATGGATTCTTGTAACCATTTGCGAACGAATTTCCAGTGATAATAGTAAGGTTGCGAGTGTGGTGTTGTCGACAACCCAAATTGTTTGATGACCTCAAATGAGATGAGTTTCTTTTGGCTTCCACTATAAACAATGAAATGAAATGCGGTCCTTTTCACCCACATATTTGAATGGAAGAGGCACTCCCCCTCTTTAGGATCTGCTGGTAATTCTGGTTGATTTGTTTTGGTCGCAACGGTAGCAGTGGGGTTTGCATCGATGATATACCTTTTTTCATTATTTTATGGATGATATTCTGAATCAGTGTTCGACTCCTTGTCTTTGATCTTGGACACCAATGAATGTTTTGAGCCACATTCATCAGTGTTGTGCTAGGGGAGTTTTTGGAAGTCGTACCACTTCTCAGTGTCATTCTTTGTCTTTCCCTTACCCTTATTTTCATGTGTATTTTTTAGACAACACATGTATTACAACAAAGGAAGAACACCATCAGTAACCACTCAGACAACTAGATCAAAGATCAAAACACCAAATTTTTTGACGTGGTAAAACCCCTACGGGGAAACATCCACAACCCCAACCAATGAGGCCACTTGTAGCAGTTTATTAATGCAAAAGAAAAATATTACAGAGAGATTTTACAAGAGAGTTTCTCATAATCGATCATCGAAAAATGACCCTCCATGCTCTTTAAATAGATATCATGGACCAATAAGGTGTTAATACACAGAACGATGGCCATTAATATTGAGGATAATATGAACCGTCGGATCACTCTATGTCGGGAACATATCGTGACCATTGGATTTCCTAACTACAAATGGATACTAAAGAAACACACTTTTACCTAATGACACATTAGACCAAGTAGATATTAACTAACTCCTAAGTGTCTAAATATCCTAACATCCCCCCTTAAGAACAACTTGGGATAGTATTGAAGGATTTACAATAGTGACACAATAGGAGAAGGAAGGAGGCATTAAATACTATCCCCCCTTAATGACAACTTCTGGAACTCCTAACATAGACTGAAGTTTGGAAAACTTCGCTTCTGTAAGAGACTTTGTGAAAATGTTTGCAACTTGATCTTCTATAGAAAAAAAGAGTACTTCAATAACTTGATCATGAATGAGCTTTCTAATGAAGTGCATGTGTAGCTTGATGTGCTTGCTGCGTTGATGTTGAACTGGGTCTTTGGTGAGCTTGATGGCACTCTAATTTTCGCACGAAAGGTTGGTCGAATGTTGCTGCTGAAATCCAAACTCTAAAAGGATCTGTCGAAGCCACAAGGCTGCTTGACTTGCATTTACCACTACTCGATACTTTGATTCTGCTGAAGAAAGTGTAATAGGATGTTGTTTCTTACAGACCCAAGTGATAGGTCTTGAACCAAGGCTGAAAACATAACCTGCAGTAGACTTCTGATCATCAGGGTCACTGGCCCAATATGAATCAGTGAAACCAACCAATAAAGGAGTCCCCCCTAAACTGTAATGTATCTCGAACTAAACTATACCAAAGACATAGCGAAGTATCCTTTTAGCTGCTTTCCAATGGATTTCATGGGGTGTTTTCATATACCAGGAAATAAGACCAACAACAAAGGAAATATTAAGACGGGTATGAGTCAAGTATAATAGGATACCAACTAACTGACGGTATAGGGTGGCATCAACTTTGGGAGAAGTACAGGTGGCACTAAGCTTGACTCCAGACTGGAAGGGAGAAGGGGTTGGTTTACAATCATCCATGTGAAAGTGACGAAGAAGGTCACAAGCATACTTAGACTGGGAAATAAAAATTCCTTCATTGGTTTGCAAAACTTGGAGGCCAAGGAAATAGTGCAAAAAACCTAAGTCTGTCATTTCAAATTTCTTCTTAAGGTTGGTTTTCACATGGTTTAAAAGTTTTGAGTCACTACCAGTAAGGATAAGGTAATCAACATAAAGGACAAGGATTATGAGATGGCTTCCCACTTTCTTGGTATATACATTATGATCATAATGGCATCTAGAGAATCTAGTGTCAATAAGAAAGTTGTCCATTTTGGCATACCAAGCTCGGGGAGCCTGCTTAGGACCATAAAGAGATTTCTTAAGGTGACAAACAAGGCTAGAGTCATTCTGGACATATCCAGGAGGTTTTTTCATGTAGATTTCTTCTTGCAAATCTCTGTGCAAGAAGGCATATTTAACATCCATCTGATGGACCTCCCATTTATGTGAGGTAACAAGGGAAAGAACAAGGTGGATGGAATTCATTTTGGCTACATGGGAAAAGGTTTCATTCTAGTCAATTCCTTCAACTTGGTAAAATCATTTGGAAACTAACCGATATTTGTGTCTTTCAATAGTTCCATCTGATGCATACTTAGTTCTGTAGACCCATTTACATTTGAAGAGTTTTCTTCCTTTTGGAAGTGGTACAAGATACCAAGTATAGTTGGTCATTAAAGAATGATACTCTTCATTCATTGATGTATCCCAATCTAGATGACCTAAAGCTTCTACAAATATCTCTGGATCATGAGTATCTGAAAGTTGAGCTAAAAGAAAAGAGGCTCGCTAGAACTGTGAACATGTCCGATGATGATTTGAAGGATCACCAATTGCTTCTCGTGTTGAACAAACCCATCTAGGAAGTTGTGGAGATAGTGTTGGTTCAGGTTCAAAGGACTTATCTAGAGGAAGGTGAGTAGGTGGAGGTGTATTTTCCTCCTCATTGTCATCATCTGAAGAAGAAACCAGAATAGGAACAGAAGAAGTCACAAATGTCGAAGATGGATCACATGCCGAAGAAGGCACAATCACCGAATTAGGCTCGTAGGCTAAGAGATTTTCATCAATTTTAACATCTCTTCTAATAATAATTTCATTACATTGTGGTTGAAGAAGTCTATAACCTTTAACATCTTCAGAATAACCAACAAATATACACTTCTCACTTTTAGGCTGCAATGCTTTCATTTTCTCATCAGGAATGTGAGCCCATGCTCTACTGCCAAATACACGTAAGTGACTTACATCTGGTTTAATTTGAGTCCAAGCTTCTTCCAGTGTTATATTTTTAAGAGCCTTTGTGGGAGTGCGATTTACTATGTAATTTGCAGAGTTGATTGCTTCCGCCCAATACTTTAGACTTAATCCCTTAGATTGGATCATACAATTAGCCATTTTTTTTAATGTGTGGTTCTTTATCTCAACAACACCATTTTGTTGTGGTGTATATGGAATAATGTGTTTCATTTGGATGCCCTGTGTAGTGCAATAACTTGTAAAATTATTGTTCACATATTCACCTCTATTATCTGTTCTTAACTTTTGAATTTGATGTCCAGATTTCTTTTCTACAAGGGCCTTGTAGGCCAAAAACTTGTCAAAAACTTCACTCTTAAGTTTTAAGAAGTAAACCCAAGTACGTCTGGAAAAGTTATCAATGAAAGTTAAGAAATACTTGCACCCAAAAAAAGAAGGAGAAGAAATTGGACCACACAATCACTGTGAACAAGCTGCAAAGGGCTCGAGGTGTGCCAACATGCACGTTTATCAAAATTGTCCTGATGATGTTTACCAAGAACACAATCAACACAAACACCATCTCTACATGAAACAAGAGGAAGACCAATCACCATCTATTGATTACATAATTGTTGCAATGAGCGATCGTTTAGATGACCAAACCACTCATGCCAAAGTTTGCTCAAGTCATCGCTATGAGCAACAAAAACTGATGAAAAAGATGATGACCCAAAGTTGTCAAATGTGTACAACCTGGTAATATCATCAACAATTCTAGTTGCAAGAACATGCTTAGGATCGTTTAGATCCTTGATTACAACTTGGTGAGGTGAAAACTCTACAGTTTTACCTTCACCTGAATGAGTGATTTGATATACTGATAGAAGGTTACAAGAAAGACTTGGAACACATAATACATCATTGAATTGATTGTTTTCTACTTGAACTATTCCAGATCCTTCAACACTAAGAGATCTATCATCACCAACAAATATTTTCTTGGTGTTACATTCATTTAGAGAAGAAAATATGTCTCTATCCTTAGCCATATGATAACATGATTTGGAATCAATAATCCACTCATCGGAAGAAGAAGCAGAAGTTGTATTGAAGGAGAAACCAGAAGCAGAAAGTGAATGTCCATGAGAAGAATAAGAAGTAGTAGAATCAATATTGATATTGTGATTCTTCATCGCTGCTTCTAAAGCCACCATCTTCTTGAAACATTTGGACTCATAATGACCGTCTTTATCACAATAGTTGCATTTTCTATCAGTATTCTTACTGTTATATTTTTCTCCTTTGTCACCATTAGGAGCGGAAGTTGTCTGAGTGGGTTTGGGACCCTTATATTGCTTGTTGTTGTGGCGAGGATGTTTATTCTTGGGATTCTTGGATTTATATTTCTGATGGATGAATAAGGCTTTGTTGGAGGTACCTGCAGTGCTGATCACTCCAAGTTTTACAAGCTTATCTTTCTCTCTAATCAAAGCATCACAAAAGTTCTCAAGACTAGGTTTTTTATAAGATGTCCCTAGAGCCTCTTACATGTCATAAACGGTAGATACAAACACATAATATGCACTACCTAGCTTAGAAATAATAATATAGATTCAACGATCTTATTCTATCTTCATATTACATTCTTCACATAAACTTCTGAGTGTTTTAAACTTAGATAGATAGTCTTCAATGCAAGAAAAATCATTTGGACTTGAATTCGGTACTTTATTTTCTAACTGTTTTTCTCGAATAATATTGTGTTTACCAAACACAAATTCAATATTGTCCCAAGCTTCTTTGGGTTGATCAATTGATTTAAGGTGGAACCTTAAATCAGGAAAGATGGACATTCTGATTTATCCACGTGCTTCGTCATTTCTATTATCCCATTTGACTTTCTTATCAGCATCAGTGGGTGTTGTTTCCTTTCCCAAGGTAATCCGGTACAAGCCTTTACTTCTTAATAAATCCTCCATATGGGATTTCCATTGGAATTAGTTGATGCTGGTAAGCAAGAGATTACTTGTAGAATCCATATTTAATATGCAGATAATATGGATTTAAAAACTGAAATTAATGATCTGGATGGAAATATCTCAAAAAGTTAGGCGGTTTTAAAAAAAACGACACTGAAAACAGACTTCGGATGTGAGAGTTATGCCATTTAAAAAAAAAGGCATAAACGATAACCAAATGACCATGTGGTGGTGTAAGTTGCTTTATGAAGTGACCCACTTTTATAAAGAGAAGTGGGGATCAATTTTACAATGAAGTTACTTTATAAAATAAAAACTGCATTCAAAATAAATAACTCTAAAATAAAATATTAAAGCTACTTATAGTGATTCACTATTATACTTGAAGTGAAATACACTTTATAATTTTAGCATGAACTTTTTCAAAAAAGTAACAAAAAGAGAGACTTGAACTCAAGACCTCTTACTTAATAAGGCACCTTTTAACCAAATGGTCTAGCAAAACATATTGCATTGTTTAGCAAGATGATTGTTGTTGTTGTTGAAAAAAAAACTATTTTCACACAAGAAAAAAAAAATTGTTTCTCAATGACAACAAGGGTTAGATCTTGGTTAGCTTACTCGGAAGATTCACCTTTTCCTATTTGTTTCTGAATTGTCGATATTGCACAAGGTGTGGGGCAAAGAGAATGCGTAGATCTAAAAGAGTAGCAACCTGGAAATAAATAATATAAAATTGAAAAAACCAAAATAATACTCTCCAAAAATTTAAAACATGTGTATTCATGCTTTATACCTCTGGATATGACTGAAATGGTTGTATCTTGGGAAAACAGAAACCTTTTCGAGTGAAATGAAAAGTGTTCCTGACTGAAATGAGTGCTTTGGACACAATGAAAAAGAAGCATATATGTGGGTAAGATGGTTTT
Organism: Picea engelmannii; assembly: GCA_009831015.1. Lineage (NCBI taxonomy): Eukaryota > Viridiplantae > Streptophyta > Pinopsida > Pinales > Pinaceae > Picea > Picea engelmannii. The sequence continues at coordinate 45,346 of ML829687.1, forward strand.
TTGTCCGCGTGGGGGGAATAAAAAAGAAAGAAAATGCTCGTGTCCTAGAAGACGTAACGTCCTTCATCTCAAATAGCACTGGATCTTCCAATAGCTCTCAACAGTGGGGTCTGAAGTCACCGGAAGAGACGCTAGTGAAGAATGAAATAACTGGTTATAATGAGGGGTAGAGGGTGCAATATCCAGAAATAGTTGGCGATACCTCCCAATAGCCACACAAAATCCAGTCAAGGTGCGATTGCATCCCACAACCGCCACCTGGGTAGATGTCCTATAATTGGTCACTAGGTACCTCGGTCCAAGCGCGACATTTAGATTTTCAGCCTAAGAAATGGGTCACGGGTTGGATCCCGTCCAAGAGATGGGTGCCTCAAGGGGGGACGCACAGAACAACCGGACCTCGGCCTTCGACCCTTCATGGGTATCTCCCTGCCTTATGGTGATTGGAACGCTGGACTTGGAGGATTTGAAATCTCCCTATTTGTCAACTTCTATGTTTGAAATT
>ML829688.1:0-46612 GCA_009831015.1 Picea engelmannii
CAAGTATAGATACAAAGATTGAAAGGAAAATTAAATCACTCACAAGGTGTAGCTCTGATATCATCATTGACCATTGATCTGCTTTGAGTGTCCTCATGACCGTTGGATCACTTATGAGTGGAAGGACAGGATAAGTGAGCTAAAAAGGCTGAGAGTTTGACTATCCATATACCCATCGACCATCGGATCAAACTCGAATTCCCGTCAGCCGTCAAATTCGTGTTAAAGTGGAAGGACAAGATAAATCTACAAAAGTTGCATCGTGGAATAGATCGAGTCATCGATCTAAGTCATGATCGACGAACGATGTTCACTTCGGGTATAAATATGTGAGGAACTTACGCTCCATCAGTTTGAGACTTAAAATACCCGGAGCCTAAAAATCTGAATTGAATAAGGATCGTCGGATTTAGAGGATAGACAAGGACCATTGGATCAGGATTGTTAATCAACAGACCATGTCAGCAGTCTACGTCAACAAGGACACGTGGCATAGTCAGAGAACGACAAGTGTCAAGCTGAATCGACATTTTTGGTATGTGCAAATCATGAATCAGGATGACACGTGGCAACTACTCGGCTCGTGACACATCAACAAGTGATGTAAGCAACTTATGTCACTTTGGGAGTTTTTATGTGGGAGATATACCACCATCATTTCCCCCATGTCCTGAAGTCTCTAATGTCGGAGTCCCGAAATGGACATAAGTCGTTCTATCTTAAATATTGATTCAGGATTATTCTCAATCGTTGATCAAGAGAGGGACACGCGTCAGGCGTTTGTCATATCTGGAAGAATAACGTACGGAGGAAAGGAGTTTGAGATTTGATATCTCCGGAGTCTGGAGACCAAGATAAAATGGTGGCCATCCATGTCAATGCTTGATTAAGTCATAGCCATCGGATTTATCAGTGAAAGCATGAGTGTAAGGTTTAAAGTTGATCGTTTATTTGTCTCCGCAAAAACGTTAATCGTCCGATCAGTTCGTCGATATCGTATTCGAGAGTTTTGAAATGTTGGAAGTCACAAAGACCCGAAGGGAAAAGTGTCGAAATTCTGTCAGTCATTCATCCCACTAGAATATTGAATCATAACCATTGATTTAATAAAGCGCTCAAGCAGTCATTTGTCTTAGCATCTGGTTACCGTTGATGGTCATATGATATAAGATTTGTAAAAGGAAATTGTTATATGATGTTATATTCGGTAAGCTCGTGGTTTTGTAATTCTCGGTCATATGAAATGGCTTAAAGGAAGCGTCGTTGTAGAATTTGGTCTCTGTGAATATAAAAGAGATTCAAATTGATTATAAAGGATTAAATTGATCCATGATTGTGATCAATTTATGAAAAACCTTCACTGTAAAAATAAATAAACAATAATTAAGCTTGATTAATAGAAGAGGTGTGATGGTTGAAATGAAGCGATGCAGTTGTGTCACACTCACACCGTTTGAAGAGTATATAATCAAGGAAGAGTGTTGAGAAGAAAAGTGTCTCTGCAATCCATATCAAAAGATCAAAAGCTTAAGCAGATTCCAGGAAGAAAAGCTAATACATATGCATTAAAGGGTGGTTGGGTGGTGCAAGGGCAGGTTGGTGCCTGCAGAGGAAGTTGGTTCTTCCTTGTTAGTTGTAGCTGACTAAATAGGGGGTTGTAGCCTCCTACCATTTGGTGATGGTAAACTAGGGTGTGGGTGAATCCTGGTCAGTTGATGCTAATAAAAAAGGAAGTACATCTTCCTTCTATGTAACATGTAAAACAAATGTTGCAGTTAATGGAAAAGAGTTTGTGGTTTTCCCAATTGGGTTCTATGATAAAAATATTGTGTTAATATTCTGTTTACATTAATAAATGAAAAATTGATGTAATTGTTGTGTCACTTATTCACCTCCCCCTCTCAGTGACAAGATCTGATCCTTTAGGGAGTATGACCATAGATGAATATGAAAGAAGGTTTTTAGAACTATTGAAGTATGTTTCTTTCATCAAGGATGAGACAATTAAGATTCAAAGGTATTTGAGTGGCTTGCCATCATTCATCAGTGACAAAGTACAATATGATGGTCCCAAAACATTTGAGGAGACCATAAGGTGAGCTCAATGCCTATATGTTACACATTATTTTGGTCACTCTAATGATGATATCACAGACATGTGTTCAGGCTCCCAACATGACTTTTTTCCTGAGAAAATCAACTTATTTCCTCCTCCATAAGGCTTCTTTTTAGAAAGGGTCCACAGGCTGCCCATATTACACAGTGCAGAAATATATCATTTCCGCAGGCTGCTCTATGGCTAGCCCATGGTATTTTTGCAGGCTACTACATAGGCAGGGTGTGGCGGCATTCCAAAGCTAAAATAGGAAAGAGGTTTCACAAATTTTCTAGAAGGGGAATCTTCTAGAATGTGAGGTGGTGTCCATATGGTTGCGATCCTACTGGTTTCTCTGATTTGGTGGAATCATCCTCATCCTTTTAACCACTTCACCTTATCCTATATAATAATGGACTTCTCATGGAAAATTTTAAGCAAGAAAAAGCAAGATTGAGTAGAGAATTGATGAAAGAATAGGTTGAAGACTACGTGAAGAATCTTGTTCTTAGTGATGCTTGAGGCCACCATTTTCCCATCAAGATTTTGTGGATTATCTTCATGCGAATTTTGGAGCAAGTGTATGTGTGTGTTGGAATGAAGGACCACTAAAAGGGAACTTGCAACATCAAGGCATTTCAGTTGTATCTTCTACTTTTCATTAATATAATACGGTGGCACATCTCTTTCCCCTAAAATTATTAGCATTTTATTACATGACACCTTGATCACATGTTTAGGTTGTCATTGAATTCTACTATTGTTTCTTTCACATTGGTTGGTTTGTGTTGTCGTAGATCTGATTCCACAAGAGTACTGGAGAGAAGCAGGGACAACGAAGATATAAGGAAGAAATTCATAAGGTATGTTATCTATTCCTCTTTGGATAGTAAACTCAATGATCGCAACTTAGGGAAAGCATCTTGTTTCGTCTCGTTTTGTGCTAGATACAGGTGGATCTAGGGGGATTAGTTCATGTCCACATATATTGATTTACCCGATAACAAAATTGGCAACCATTTCCAGGTTCTTTGAATCCCACTTAGGGCCCGAATGTTCAGTCCAGTATTCCTTTTCAAGGGAACGTCCCTAACCAGCCCAACCCCACGGACTACATGCCTCCACACCAACAACTGACTATATTCAGATCTTCGCATTATATGCAAAATCCTTATGGTCCTACTAGTATACCAACGAGACTTCCTCCCCAAAGTCACTAGTACCCTCATGTGAATAGACAGTTACCCTTTTTGGCCACTTTGGACCTCCCCAATCTGTTTAGAATTTTGAATGACCCTATCTATCACTCTCCTCATTGGCCTATCATACCAGCCAAACTACCATCCAACATTCCTAAGTTCAATGGTAAACTAGGAGAGGATCTGAACAATCATGTCATGAATTTCCACCTTTGGTGTTCATCCAACTCTTTGATGGATGACTCCATTCGGTTACGTCTTTTTCAACGAACTCTCACGGGTTCAGCCATGAAGTGGTATATAGAATTACCACGAGGCTTCTTCACTGATTTCAATACCCTAACTATGGCTTTCCTCACTCACTACCAGTTCCCAATCCATTATGAAACAGGGACCGATATTTTGAGTTCTTTCAATAAAATTAAAGCCACTCATATCTCCGATCACATTCATGAGTGGAGACAAAGATGACGTTTAATCAAACTCGACCTTCCCGGTTAGTTATTGGCAGAATGGTTCACAAAATCCTTTGTGAATGACATATATAAAGACATTTCCATGGGAAAACTTGTCACGGAATAACAGAAGATCAATCGTACCCAATACCTCGATCTCGTTTATTCATAAATGGGTACTCTTTATGATCTGCTCCCTGACACACCTCATCCTTATACCACGACCACCTCAACAACCCCAGCATCTTCTCATGCCACTAATGGTGTGATAGGTACTTTCCATGCTCAACCTCAATCTTCATAGGACTCTCACACCAATCCCAAATCCCATGCTTATAATGTTCAAACTGCTCCGACGCCCACCCCTCCCACCAGTAAAACTTCAGAAGTGAACGTCGTTCAATCGATGCCTACCAGTAAGAATAAATCCAAAAAAGGGAAGGGTAGGAATAAGGAGGATAAAAATAACAACCCACAATCCGACAAGACCAAGACACAACCTGTTGATGATAAGGATAAACACAAACCTCGCTATCCTTTCCTTATCTTTGGTGGTGATCACTACATGAAGGACTATCCAAGACATGCTGAGGTCACGAAGTTCCTTCAAGGGACCTCAAAACCTCCTACACCTGTCGTCTTGTCTCAACCCTTCCCTTCTCAACAACAAGCTCAATTGGTCATCCATGATCAACCTTCTTCCTCCACTACCTCCTACGTACTTATGTGTAATAGTGATTTAAACAAGAATGACATCACACTTACCACTCGTGCCAAAGATTACTCTTCCTCCAAGGAGAAAGTTGATGATATACCATTTTCATTGGTTTAACAATCTCCCTCGGCTCCACCTCCCGTCGGTCCTCTTCATCTCAAATGAATGAACCCCGATACAGTCCTTCACCCTCCTCCCAAGGGTGTGGTTCGAAAGTATGCTTTCAATCCTCATGCGTGTGCTACCTAGAACTACAGTATTGTAGAGCATCTGGCACAAGCACTGTCCACAATGTCATCCCTTGAAGTCCTTCAGAGTTTTCCTACACAATGGAAGGCACTGTTGAAAGATATCAGTGGAATCGACCCTACGGATACGAATTTAATAATATTTGACTTGGAAGATCACATTCCAAGGTTACCCCCTCATCTCACATTTCAAATACAAGTTGTTGTCATCGACAAGAACATTTGTAGAACAGTTATTGATGAGGGTGCCTCGACGTGTGTCATGTATATTGCTTGCTAGAAATCCATTGGCTCTCCTTCCTTAACTGAATCACATAACATGCTCAAAGCCTTTAATGGCTCTGGCTTTAAACCCTACGGTGTACTCCCTTCATTGCCTATTACGTTAGAAGGAAAAATGGTCAACGTTGAATTTGAGGTCTTTGACGCACCTCTCAATTACAACCTCTTACTTGGTTGTAACTGGATCGATTCCATGCGTGCAGTCGTGTCTACTCTTTTCTATATCATGTGCTTTCCACATAAGGGAAAGGTAGTTACAGTATACCAACTGGCCTTCTTTAACTCTAATACACGTACCAGCAACGTACCTTTCATTGTAAAGACACCACCTGGGTACGATAATTTCGGTGTGGGTCTACTAAAAGATTCCACTCTGATGGGTACATTTCCAATCCCACCACTCGATGTTCCACCTCCTTTGGTTGCCTCGATTAACATTATCTCCACCTCCATACATGAAACTCCCACGTCTTCTGACCCGTGGATAGTACCCAAACCTGGTGATTATCTTCACTACGTCGACCAGCTGCCTTTAAGTCTGGTTGAATCCGCCTTCCAAGCCATTCAATCGGTTGACCTTTCTACTCTCTCTCTCTCAGTGATTTATCTCCTGATCTATTCCACATTATTTTTCCCATGGACGAGATGATTATGTTGGTTATGTCGATGGAAGATACTCCTTGGGATGATGGGCATCATCATTCCATTCTCTTTCTTGAACAACACACCATCGAGAGTTACCAATGGACCTCGACTTCATCGACTGTTGTCATTATTTCTTCGGTTCCTGAATCCACACACGATGTGTTATACGAAGGGAACTTAAGTAACATTTCACACACCCTTCCCCTCGACATATCTATTAAACCTAGAGTTTTCGAAAACGTCCACATCAGAGCTTCATGTTCCACTGATGAGGTTGTCACCTATAAGTCACTTTTTCAAGAATTTTGTGAAATCTTCACGTGGAGCTATGAAGAGATGCCAGGTATTGACCTTGATCTTGTTGTACATGAAATTAAGACCTACCCAGATGCTAAACCCATCCAGCAAAGACTTCACCTGGTCCACCCTCATAAAGAAGCTGCTATCAAGATTGAAGTCAAAAAACTTATTAAAGCCGGCTTTATTTATCCAGTGGCTTTGACTGGTTGGGTATCCAATCTAGTTTTGGTTAACAAGAAATAAGATACTATTCGTTTCTATGTTGATTATAGGGATATCAACAAAGCTTGTCCTAAGGACAACTTTCCTACCCCCTTCGTTGACCAAATTGTCGACGATTGCATCGGAAGTGAAATCTTCTCTTTGATGGACAGTTTCTCTAGATATAATCAAATCAATATCTTACCCAAGGATCAACACAAAACCGCTTTCATTTGTCCTTGGGGCACTTTTTCCTACCGGAAACTGCCCTTCGGTTTGAAGAACGTCGGTGCATCATTTCAACGTGCGATGTATTATGCTTTCCATGATATTAAGCACATTGTACAACCATATTTAGATGACCTACTAGCACATTCCATGCATCGTAGTGATCATCCGACCCACCTCCGAGCCATTTTCCTTCGTTTTCGGTTCTATCGCATATGCTTAAACCCACATAAATGTGTCTTTTGTGTGGAGTTTGAATGACTCCTAGGATTTATCATGTCACTTCAGGGGATTAGGGTAGATCCTTTGAAGGCCGAGGCGATCATCAATCTACCTCTCCCTTCCTCACTTTGCCAGCTACAAAGTTTGCAAGGGAAGGCAAACTTTCTACGTCATTTTATCCCAAACTATGCTGATCTAACACTCGGATTTACTCGACTATTAAAGAAAGGCTCTGAGTTTGTATGGGACACCACTGCTAACAAAGCCTTCGACGCTTTGAAACTGACTTTAACCTATACCCCACTATGTTTCCCGCCCGATTATAGCCGATATTATTTCCTTTATCTCACTTCTTAAGACTCGACCATCGCCATGGTTTTGGTCCAAGAAGACGATTTACATGACGAACATGTCATTTATTATTTGATTCGGAGTCTCATGACTACCGAAGCCAAGTACTTACATTTTGAAAAACTTGCCTTGGTAGCTATTCGAGTTGTCCAACGTTTCTGTCACTATATTTTATTACGCAAGACCATTGTAATTTTGGATTGCAACCCTATGCAGCGCATTTTTACACATCAATTGCTAGGGGGAAAATGCTCCAAATGGATAGTGATTCTCCAGGAGTTTGACTTATAATTCGAACGCACTAAGTCCAAGAAATCCTTGGTGTTTTTCAAACTAATATGTGACCTTCCCTCCACTGAGACAGAAAAAGTGGCATAGGATTCCTTACCCGACGAATCCCTTTTTCTGATCAGTTCTGATGATGCCTGGTATGGAGATATTATCATTCATCTCCAGACTCAAAATTTTCGGCCAAAACTCTCTAGTACAAACTGTTGTCTCATCCTCTATCAAGCCTGTCAATACATTATTCTGAGTGACACTCTTTATCACTAAGGTGTTGACACTATTTTGCGTCATTGTCTCACCTTTGATGAGGCCGAGAAAGCTTTGAATGACTGCCACTCTGGAGCATGTGGTGGTCATATGTCTGGGTATGCCACTGCCCAAAAGATCTTGTGAGCTAGGTACTTATGGCCTTCTTTATTTAAAGATTGTATAACTTTCGTCCAGAAATGCCACGCTTGCCAAACATACAACCATAAGATCAGATCTCATCTCACTCCTTTACATCCAGTAGTTTATGTTGGACCTTTCACTAAATGGGGTATCTATTTCATGACTTGTAACCCTCGCTCAGTCGGGGGCATAGATACATTATCGTATCAGTGGATTATTTCACGAAATGGGCTGAGGCGATGCCTACATTCGACAATATAGGAAAAATTGTAGCTCTATTCATATTCAATCACATCATTACATGATTTGGAATCCCACAGTCTATCTTCATTGATCATGGTAGCCACTTTCAGAACTTCATGATGTCTGAGCTCACAGAAAATTTGGGTCTTCAACATGAAAACTCAACCCCCCACTACCCATAGGCCAATGGTCAAGTTGAAACAATCAACAAGGTTCTTATCATCATGCTTTGACGGATTATAGGAATTCACAAAACGAGTTGGCACACGATGTTTTTTTCAGCGTTATGGGCTTATCGGACATCCGTGAAATCTTCCACGGGGTTTACACCTTTCCAATTAGTGTATGGTTTAGAAGTTGTCTTACCGATTGAATGTGAGATCACAACGTTAAAACTAGTCGTTGAACTTCTTCCAAACACCTCTGTTGAAGAAGAACGTTTGTTGTATCTTATGCAATTGGATGAAGCCCATCGAGATGCCACCCTATTTATTGAAATCTAGAAGAAACGAGTCAAGGCCCAATACGACAAACATGTCAAACCATGTGTTTTCTCTGAGGGTGATCTAGTTCTTCTCTATGAACAAGATCGTGATTTTCTAGGTGCCAAAAAAATCGAAGCTATGTGGCGGGGCCCTTATATCGTCAAACAAGTGTTGGAGAAGGGATCTTATGAGTTAGTAGATTATGATGGCATTCCTTTGAGTGAACCCAGAAATGGGCTTTTCTTAAATAAGTACTATGTTTAGACTATCTTTGCATGAATGCTTGTATTTTATTGTATCATACTGTTGTGTGCTACGTTTGTGTGTTTTTCCGTTACTCGATTTCTTCCCTCGACCCCTTATCTTTCATTTTGCTTGGTTTCCATATGTCAGAGTCTTTGTTACCCTACCTTGGCTTCGCCGATGGCGCTAGTCATAGAACTCAGAACCTAGCTTCTACTGCATGGGAAATCTATGCATCCACGAACGAACTTATCAGTCTACACGGTGTTTTCCTTGGTCGTGCAACTAATAATATAGCAGAGTATATCGTAGTCGTTGAATTATTGACCGATGCTATCTCACTTTGGATTCGTCACCTAGTTATACGACTTGATTCGTAGCTTGTAGTGTTATAGTTAAGTAATGTTTATGCTATCCAGAGTCCTACTTTATTACGGGTATATTTATGAATTCACCTCTTGGAACGTTATTTTGATTATATCGAGTATCATCACATTCCTAGATGTCTAAATACATTAACTGGTGCATTAGCTAATTATGTGTTAGACAGTCATTTGATACATTTATAAATCCAATCACACATCACATGTATTATATAAAGCAAAATAATCTAGTAGAAGCCTCATGTATATATATATATATATAACAATCAAAAGTTTTTTACAAAAAGATTTTTTTCGTTCGAAGACCAAAATATCAAAAATGAAGCTCATAGCTTCTACAAAATTAGCATCATGGATGCTACTCTTGATAACACACTACTGCTCATTCTACCCTATGGAGAAATCATCTCAATGGACCAGCCATGCCTACAGTATGGCGTTGGAAATGCCTCGGGACCTCGTCGATCGACATATCTCGGATCCCTACAGTCAAACCCTCCAGAATTTGCTCGATTGTTTCATAGTCATCCACATCCCATCCTGCTACTACTGCTGCTTCCCCTCGCCTCTAGAAAGGGGATGTACCTATGGGATGGAATGGCCCTACATCTGTATAGTCAGGATATTTTTTATTAGTCATTGGATTGAAAAACACAAAAAAATATTTAATGTTTTGAAAAAATTTACAAAAACACTATAAAAGCAAAATGTCTTTCTTACCTAGTTCCCCCCACTGAGAACCCTCAGGTAGAACTAAGTCAAGATTATTGTGAAAATCCAGCCCTACATATGCATAGTCATCGATCATCAAGATTTGGGGCTCCAGCCAATYGAAAAATGTGTCATTATATCTAATAATGGGGCCTGCCACATGTTAGGACATGAGATCACACCATCACTTCATCYGTGGATCTCGTGGCGCTGGTATATTCCAATCTACCTGTAAGAGAAAGTAAGGGAATATTTCTAGGAAGAAATATACCAAAATGGATCCATACCCAAACTATTTTAGATCYCTGTTCTTGCTCTTGGTCAACTGACTCTTCATACTATGGAGAAKCCCATCACACCAGTTGAACACACGAGGTTCTGTGCATTCTATCGCATACTGAAAATAGCTYTGTAGAGACATGTGTGGAGAAGCACTCCCTACCATCCGTGMAATGGTGAAAAGGATGGTTCTCAGGGTCATATCACGAACCCCTCTGATAGCCACCTTACCCTTGCACCACTCGGCCTTGGCTTCACAATAGAGTCTGATGTATTCACTCATCGGTAAACCCCCACCTCGAGMTCCTGTTAAGGTCACTTGCACCCCACGACAGGATAGCCCTATCAAGAAGTAGATKTCTTTGATGTCCARGGAGAGCACATGAACACCCACATGGAATACTTGTTGGTCCACGTCCCACATACAGACCAAATATTCCAACACTCTCAGTTGGGCTCTCATGCCCTGGTTCTTGAAGGATTTTAATAAACCACACTATCGTAGAGAATTTATGGTGCTTGGATCATTCAAATCCATTGCATCATCGTCTTCATGTTCTCTTTCTCTCCATTCTAACATTTTTGCGATCAAGATACCTGCATTGGGATGAAAGAGAGAAGTTATCACCTTCAATTATCATGATTTGGAATTCTTTTTGGTCCACCATATCTTTTTCTTTTGGGTTTTATTCCGCCACAACTGGGCCTTGGTTATAGAGCATTGTTTCCGCAAGAAAACCGTTAGGCACCTATGGAAATCCTTGATTTCTGCAGGCCCCGATATAGGGCACCTATGGCGGCCCCAGCGCGCGACTATAGTCCAAAACTTCACCCAAAAATTCATCTTTCAACTGATTAAAATGAATTTTAAACCATTAAAAAGGAAGAAGATGAGGTACTTACTATTTTCACGCAAAATGTTCGTCGAATGATCGCTCGATCTCTCCATAATCGATCGTCGAAATATGAGGTGAAAAGGGGATGTTGGACAAAGTTTTTGGTCAAGTACAAATGAAATAGTGAAAATGAGTTCTTACCCCTATTTATCTCATTTTTTAATTTTTCTAAATATATTTCATATTATTTAAATATATTTTATCAAAAACCTTATGGTCTCGTGAGTGTTGTTTCTCGTAGATGGGAAAACTAGGGTTCTAAACAATGAAGTATGGACAATTTTTTGCGATTTGTTTGTATTTTTCGTCGCATGCACGATTACTTTTTAGGGATTTTTAGAAAAACCTCGAGCTTAGTCTTTGTTCATTCTCTTTCTCGAAAAACAATGAGAACATAACCGAGTATACTTTTGTCGTCTTTCCATACTTGTCATGGTAACACAAAAATAACGAAACTTACAAAGTAATCTTTAAGATCTTTTCGCACTCCTTAAAAACAAAAAGATTGTCGAGCGACCTTGTTCTATTCATGCTCATTAAAGTATTTGAATAAAACATTCGATGAGTGATAGTTTATCACTTTTTCGGTCCTGTTGAACTATTTTACGAAAAAGGAACTGAGAGAGTTCTCTTTCAAGTGTTTTTCTAGACTCTATAAACATGAAAAACCTTTGAGTTTTCTATCTTTGGACTCGTTAAACAAACATCGACAGAACCATATGGGACTGAACCACTCCTTCTTAGGGTTCATTAAAAATACTCCGAGGGACTTGTCTGAAGGATGAGCTTACATCAACAAGCATATTTTATCCTCCTCAAGCTTGTGTAAAAATAAAGAGGTACTCACCAGAAATGGTGGTGGAAAATTTGGGAAAGAGATGTGTCTCTATATTTGTGGTAGTGGTAGTAAGCGACGCTCTTGAACATGGCACCCCCTTTCATCATTTGAATCCAGGTTGGGAAATCCATTTGTCTCTCATCTGACTTTCTACAAATTCGTATCTTGGGTCATCTTTGAGTCAATGCTACCAAGACCAATGTCGTGCCATTCATATGTTCAAGAGAAGTTCAACCAAGCCCTCTGTTGAGTTGGTCATTTGCAATTGTTGATTCCTATCATGTCGACCTTCCTTGTGTCCATTCCAAATCATATTTGTACTTTGATCTACCCTAAATATGTTACTTATTTCATGTCATTTGATGGGGGATACATCAAGGCCCTCTTGTGACGAGTATTTTCCTGTCGACTTCAGCTCATTATCTAGGAACAAGACTTAGAAATTATTTAGTGCCTTATAGCTTGCATGCCTCAATGGCAGGTTTCTTCGCTTTCGTCGGTGGATTTACATCATTGATCCCTGATCGAGACATTACATTGAGTGTTCGACTTCAACTCATCTATTCACACTCATTGGATTGTACTATTGTACCTTGGGATTCATTGACATCAATGGTGATTTCCCTCGCACTTGTTAACGGTTTTCATTATTGACCAATAATCAAGTGGTTTCTAACCATGTTTGACTTCAACACCTGTAATCACATGGCTAGATTCATATTAACGGACGATGGGATTGAAGACCCTGGACCTCGTCATTTTTTGATCCAGGTTACAATGGAGTATTTGTGATTTGGATTGGCACATAGATCCACTTTGTATGTTTTGTGGCTATTTATGTATCTAAGTATTTCCGATACATAGATCCATGGTGTATTCCTGGTGGCTATGTAAAATTTTGATGACATGGATCCACAGTGTATAATTGGTGGCCATGAATTATGATTTCAATCATTTATAGTCTAGACATGGGAATGCCTACTTCAGACATGGTGTAATATTGTGCATATGCTTGATTGTTTACAGGTTCCTAATTGGTGCACTCCTTGTTCCCGACACACACACGCATTTTTACAAAGTATTTCCACTGTCATGAGTTCCAGCCTCATACTTTGTGTGGAATTATGTTACACATTATTTTTGTCACTCTAATGATGATATCACAAACATGTGTTCAGGCTCCCAACATGACTTTTTTCCTGAGAAAAGCAGCTTCTTTCCTCCTCCATAAGGATGATTTTTAGAAAGGGTCTGCAAGCTGCCCATATTACATAGTGCGGAAATATATCATTTCTGCAGGCTACTCTATGGTTGGCCCACAGGATTTCCGCAAGCTGCTACATAGGCAGGGTGCAGCGGCATTCCAAAGCTAAAAGAGGAAAGAGGTTTCACGAAGTTTCTAGAAGGGGAATCTTATAGAATGTGAGGTGGCATCTGTATGGTTGTGATCCTACTGTTTCTCTAATTTGGTGGGATCATCCTCATCCTTTTAACCACTTCACCTTCTCCTATATAATAATGGGATTCTCATGGAAAATTTTATGAAATAAGAAGCAATATTGAGTAGAGAAATGATAAAATAATAGGCTGAAGACTGCATGAAGAATCTTTTTCTTAGTGATGCTTGAGGCCACCATTTAACCATCAAGATTTTGTGGATTATCTTCATGCGAATTTCAGAGCAAGTGTATGTGTGTGTTGGAATGAAGGACCACTAAAAGAGAACTTGCAACATCAAGGAATTTCAGTTGTATCTTCTACTTTTCATTAATATAATACGGTGGCACGTCTCTTTCCCATAAAATGATTAGTATTTTATTACATGACTCCTTGATCACATTTTTAGGTTGTCATTGAATTCTACTATTGTTTCTTTCACGATGGTTGGTTTGTGTTGTCGCAGATCTGATTCCACAAGAGTACTGGAGAGAAGCAGGGACAACAAAGATATAAGGAAATGATTCATAAGGTATCTTATCTATTCCTCTTTGGATAGTAAACTCGATGATCACAACTTAGGGAAAGCGTCTTGTTCCGTCTCGTTTTGTTCTAGATCCAGGTGGATATAGGGAACAAAAAACAAGGCCAACTTTCCAAAAATCTTGGGAAGACAAAAATAAATTCAATATGGATCAGAGAAAGAAGAAAACTAAGCCACCATTCTTCAAAAATAATCCTCAGGGACAACCAACTTCTAGAGAACCCAGAATGATTGAGACAGGGGGTCAAAGGCCAACTTTCCAAAAATCTTGGGAAGACAAAACAAGATGGAAAATAGTGTTATAGTGTTATAGTGTTATAAGGCCTTTTGGAAAGTTGGCCTTATAACACTATAACACTATAAGATTTACCTTATAACACTATATGATCAGCAAAAAGCAAGGCCAACTTTCCAAAAATCTTGGGAAGACAAAAATAAATTCAATATGGATCAGAGGAAGAAGAAAACTAAGCCACCATTCTTCAGAAATAATCCTCAGGGACAACCAACTTCTAGAGAACCCAGAATGATTGAGACAGGGGGTCAAAGGCCAAGGTATCCACCTATTCAATGTTGAGGTTGTAAAGGAGATCATATGTTCAGATATTTTCCTCATAGAGGTGAAAAAGTGAGGACTTTTCACAATGTACAATAAGTTGAAACAATGGAGAACATGGGAAGAAATGTACCAAGTATTTATGCAGCCTTGGACAACAAGAAAGAAGAGTATCAGTCACATATGATTGAAGTGGAAGGTATGATCAACAACCAAACCATTGTTATTTTAATTTATTCAGGAGCTATTCATAGTTATATAGATCCTAAGATGGTGGAAATTTTTCATTTTCCAAGAAGAAAGAATGGAAAACCTTGGTTGGTACAGCTGACTACCAAATCCAAAAGAAAATTTAATGAGATGGTTAAGTCATGTATTATGGACATGAATGGACTGAACACCGGGGCAGATTTGAACATCTTTAATTTAGGTTCATATAACTATCTAATTGGGATGGATTTGTTGCACCAACATCATGCTATCCTAGACTGTGATAACAAGGAATTTACTTGCTTGTATGAAGAAGGGAACCTAAGGAAAGTGCATGGAATTCCTAGGGAAGTAACCATGAGAGAAATTTCAGCATTGTAGCTGAAGAAATTTTATAGAAAAGGGTGTCAAATATTTGCAGCACATATGGAAGAGACACATAAATATAAGGTGCCAAATTTGGAAGATCATGCAGTCCTGTAAGATTTTGAAGATGTGTTCAAGGAGGTACCAGGACTACCCCCAAAGAGAGATATTGATTTCTCTATAAATTTAATGCCTAGAGCAGCTCCAGTGTCAAAGACTCCTTACAAAATGAGTACACCGGATATGAAGGAGTTGAAAATGCATCTTGAATAACTTATGAAGAAGGGGTATACACACCCAAGTGTGTCACCTTGGGGTGCCCCAGTCTTGTTCGTGAAGAAGAAATATGGGACATTAAGATTGTGCATTGATTTCAGACAATTGAATAAAGTGACTGTAAAGAACAAGTATCATCTGCCAAGGATTGATGATCTCTTTGATCAATTGAAGGATGCAAAGATATTTTCAAAGATTGATCTCAGATCAGGATACCATTAGGTAAGGATTAAAGAGGAATATATCAGTAAAACCACCTTCAGGAAAAGGTATGGTCATTATGAGTTCACAGTGGTGCCATTTGGGTTGTCAAATGCACCAGTTGTTTTCATGTGCTTAATGAATGGTGTTTTCCGAAAATATTTAGACAAGTTTGTCATTGTATTTTTGGATTCCATCATTGTCTATTCCAAGTTAGAAGAAGAGCATGAGAATAATTTGAGGATGGTGTTGCAAGTATTAAGGGAGCATCAGTTGTATGCCAAATTGAGCAAGTGATCATTTAATTAGAAGCAAATTCATTATTTGGGACATATCATTTCAGAGGATAGGATAATAGTGGATCCTGAGAATATAGAAGCCATTAGAGAATGGTAAGAACCAAAGAATGTGACAGAGGTCAGATCATTCATGGGCCTTGAAGGATACTATAGGAGATTTATTGAAGGATTCTCAAAGATTTCACATCCAACCACTTCCTTGCAAAAGAAGGGTGTGAAGTTTCAATGGACATTGGATTGTGAGAAGAGTTTCCAACACTTGAAACAATTATTAACAAGTGATCCAATACTAAGGATTGCATACCCAATTGAAGACTTCATTGTATGAACATATGCATGTAAAGAAGGACTTGGTGGAGTCCTCGGTCAAAATGGGTTTGTTATATGTTATGAATCAAGGAAGTTGAAGGAGCATGAAAGACATTATGCCACTCATGATTTGGAGTTGGAAGCCATAGTGCATGACTTGAGGAAATGAAGACACTACCTCATGGGGAAAAGGTTTGAGCTAAGGACAGACCATAATGGTCTGAAATATTTATTTGATCAACCAACTCTAAATGCTAGGCAAACAAGATGGTTAGAATTTATAAGTGAATATGACTTTGATATAAATCATATCAAGGGGAAAGAGAACAAAGTGGTTGATGCACTCATAAGAAGAGTGCATGAATTGCATGCTACAACCATTAGTGTGTAGCAATCAGATTTGAAAGACAGAATTTTGGAGGCTGGAAAATTAGATTTGCAATACGAGTTAGTGGCAAAATTACAGCAAGGTAATTTGCAGCAGAAAATTGAACATTACAAGCTAGATAATGATGAAATTCTCATGTACAGGGGCAAAATTTATGTACCAAATTCTCAGGAATTGAAAAATATGATATTGAGAGAAATGCAGAATGTACCTTATGTTGGGCACCCCGATTATTAGAAAACTATTGCAGTTGTTAAAAGCCAATATTATTGGCCAGGCATAAAAAAAGAAGTTGTTGATTTTATTGCCAAATGTTTGGAATGTCAAAAGGTAAAAGATGAGCATAGACACCCAACTGGTTTTCTATATCCATTACCCATTTCTGAGTGGAAATGAGAATTTGTAACAATGGATTTCATCACCAAACTTCCCAAAACAAACAAGCAACACGATTCTATCATGGTAGTGGTGGATAAGCTTACTAAAGCTGCCCATTTTATTCTAGTTAAGATCACTCACAAGGAAACCAACATTGTTGATGTTTATATGAGAAAAATTGCTCGATTACATAGCATACCCAAGACAATTGTGTCTGACAGAGATCCAAAATTTACCTCAAATTTTTGGAAGGGATTATTTAATGGATTTGGAACAAATTTGAATTTTAGTACAACTTATCATCCGGAATCAGATGGATTAACAGAGAGGGTGAATCAAGTGATTGAGGATATGTTGGGGATGTATGTGATGGATAAACGATCAGAATGAGAATACTACATACACTTAGTAGAGTTTTCTTATAATAATGGATACCAAACATCTCTAAAGATGAGCCCATTTGAGGCACTTTATGGTAGAAAGTGCAACACACCAGTAAGTTGGAATAACCCAACAGATAGAGCAGTGGTTGGGATAGATTTACTCAGGGAAATGGAGGAGAAAATGTTGAAAATAAATAAAATGTAAAGGCTGCATGCTGGCCCTTAACCAAGTTTTGGGAGTTTCTTGGTCATGTTGACCTAGTTTCGGACTTCGACGGCCTGTTGAAGGAGGAGCACAAGACGAAGCGGAGATCACGGGATCTCAGCCCCCTTTTGGGTCTCTTTTTGGGTTTTTGGGAATATGTAATGGGAAAGGGATGTCGGTCCATGGGTTTATCCATGCTTCAACCTATTTTGTATATATAAATAGATGCCTAGGCTAGGAAGAAAAGGTGGGGAGACTAATGAAAGGCTAAGTGCTAGATCTAAGTGATATGAATGTATGCTAAGTGAAATTAGGGTTTTGGATGATTTCTGCATGATTGTAAGAGACTTGCAGAGCTAAGTGCAAGTAGTTGTGACAGATTGTGAAAGTCTTAGTGTTGTAACGCAAGGAAGAAGGATCTAGCGAGCTGCGCAAATATTTTGTCCTGTGCAGAGTAATGGTTAGAGGCTTTGTGTTGTAACAGGTTGACTAAAGGAAATAAATAAGAAGAGTTGGTGGACGTAGCCCCAGGAGGGGGGTGAACCATGTAAACATTGTGTTATCTTGCTTGGTGCTTGCCTAAATGTGTTTATGTCTTCTTTGCTTAAGTGCTTTGAGATGATTAGATAGATCTGCTTATGCTCAGTGCTAATGATGTATAGAATGTTAGATCTAATGTACATGAATATGCTCAGTGCTTGATCAGTTACATCTAACCTATTTTACTTATGCTAAGTTCTTGTATACGGTAGAATATTGTGAATACTGCGAGGCTCTGTTTTCTCAAAAAAGTAGACAATGATTGCATGTTAAGAAACTGAAGGTGATAAATTCTTTATTAAGTAATACAATCACAAATCTGTGTCCCAGCTAAGGTTTCAGACACTTGAGTCCTGCGACCACCCCTGCCTCTACCTCGAGTGAGACTTCATCTGCTTCGCAGGTCTTGCCGAAAGGGCCGGTAGTTAGGGTTTTGTTGGTGCGTTGTTGTAGCGTTGAACCTTGGGTCTGCCCCTGTGCCAACAAATGGTTCTGTTGTCAGGACCTGAACTTGTGATTGTTGGGAACTAAGAAAGAAGAAGCTTTGTGCAAAGATTCATCCTAGAATTGTAAAATCTATGTGTGTAGATTTGTGCCCTAGTGCGCAGTATTCTACTTGATCAGAACAGCTCTGTGCTAAAGAGATAAGGATAGATCTTAAGGAAAGAATCCTAATCTGAAGAAAGGAGGTCGAATCTGAAGAAAAGAAGCAAGATATGAAAGCTTTGTGCTCTAATAAAGGTAAAAGTGGAAAATTCTAAATAAAAGAGGTAAGATCTACAAGCTATGTGCTCTGATAAAGGTAAGAATAGTTAAAAAGTCTTAGATATAAAAGCTTTGTGCTCCATAAAAATAAGATAAGTGGAAATTTTTGTTTCTAGAGTATGAATCTAGGTATGTTTGATAGATTTTGTCCTAGCTTAAAAACTAGGGCACTAATAGATGAAAGAAGATTTGTTATGAATAGATATGATATGAATCATGAAAGATATGTTATACCTTTGCATAGAAAATATGTTTGGACTAACAAATGGATGCAGGATCCTAGAAAGAATTTGTTTCAGGTTAGCTCATACGATCCTAGTGCGCAATACAGAAGAAGTTGGGTATCATTTAAAAGGATGAGAGGATTAACCCTCGGTTACAGTTGTAGAAGGCCAGGACATCTTGATAAGGAATTCCCTGGTGGAAGGACTAGCTGTCTTTGTTGTAAAGCTCTAGACCATGAAGTATTGGATTTCCCTAGAATGATCGCTAAGCTTAAAGGAATGAACCTAAATCAAGAGAACCCTAAGGCAGATCTAGAAAAGGAAGAACCCCAGCAAGAATCCGAGAAAGTATTGATACAAATAAAAGAAACCCTGAATGACCACCGACATGTCAGCTTATCGAAGATCTTCAAAGAGAAGGAATGCATCGAAGCAAGAATAGGAGAATTCGACATTAACTATGTTTTGGATGAGTAAACATAGATGAATATTATGCCAGAGAGAACCTGGGAAGCTATAGGAAGGCCTACTATGATCCCTTCACTAGGAGGAATAAGTTTATTCAGAGGAAAGCTAGTAAACCTATGTGGAAGGCTCGCTCAAATACCTATGACTGTCAATGAAACTTCGATAGAAGAAGACTTTGAGATTATTAAATTTGTTGAATATAGTGCCCCGTTTACCATGCTAATAGGGAAACATTGGATTGATAGAGATCAAGCCAGATGAAAGGAAGAAGAAGAAGTTTTGGAATAGAAGAAGAAAGAGTTAAAAGACTTTATGACCAGAAGGATCGTGCACTTGTTTGAGGAATAGGAGAGAAGAGTGCATATATTTAATACTAGAATCCAGGATGTCAAAGCTAAGAGAACACTAGAGGATCCTCAGGATATTGAATTACATATCCCAGACACAGAAGAAGTATTATCCAAGAACCCTAGGAAAGAATTTCAATAGCACGAAGTAACTAATACCAAAGAAGAAAAGAATCAGAACGAGAAAAGCATTATCGAGACGAAGTTCACTGGAAAGAAGGCTAGAAATTTAAGAAAGAAAAGGGATAATATTGGAAGGTTACAGGAGCTTCTAGAGGAGACCTCACAAAAAGAAAAATTGCAGAATTCGAGCTTCACCGAGATATCAGAACAACGACACATGGAACTTCGCCATGACGAAGCAATATAGCCGTTGGGGCCAATATATCCATTCGACTTCCACTCCGAACAGACAGAAAAGAAATAAAGGTTTGTCATTCGACTGTTGGAACATGCCATAATGGATCGAACAGGAGTTAATGGAGGCTCATACCTATTGCAAGCCATCCGTTGTAGAATTACCTATTAATCTCGTCGCGCCATGCACCAAGAACACTTTTTCCAAATCAAGAATTCGAGCCCACAGCCTAAGTCGAGTTTATACAGTGATCATTTTGCTATCGTTCTCTATCTCATTACCATGTATGAGTTGTTCCCCAATCTCAAGAATTGTTTATCCCAAGTGTGTATGTCAGAAGCATTGAGCATTGCAGAGAAATTTGTTGAATAGGTTCTGATCGAATTTATGACAGAGAGAGTCATGTCGAAGCAAGGGTTGTCTACAGGTGTACAAGCATCGTCGATGAGAGGAATGAAGGCCTCTCCTTCCACTACTCAAGTCGGTCCATCCCGGCCAGCCGATGAGAAGCACACTAAGCACAGAGACGATATCGTGAATGCTAAGATAATTCTGAGCATTCTACCTTCTTATCTACCACCTCTAAGTGGTGCCATCAATCATGACAGTGTACCCCACGAATTTGAGTATTCTTTGATCACTTCGTAGCTTCCAAAAGAAGTGCGTTCATTTTGTGTCGACAAGGATAAGCTCACGGCATTGAAGTTCAGTGACTTCAACCTCGACGATAGGAAGGTTTACAGTATTCTCGCCCCTCATAAATATCTGACGCGAACCAAAGGAATGAACTCCAATATTATCGCTCAATCATGGACCTAGAACCTCGCGCAGTCAACCCTACTTAATGTAATGAAGATTCCTCACTTCGGGAGGCATCAAGAAGTGAATGCCTGCGTCAAGTTGTTGATGTCCTGCTATCATGGAGGATACTTATGGTTGAACCACCGCATCACAGTGGATATGAATTTGATTAATCGGATCACAGGTCTTAGCATGCAGGGCCCCGACCCACATGATTTCTACCCCGGAAAGACCGCAGATCGTGCTCTCGCCTAGAGAATAAAGGATACCTATGGCAATGTAGAGAAGGGAACATGAGGCTACAAGGTAGCCTCTATCCAAAGCGGCACAGTGCGTCTTTCTTGTCAGCTGATCACAGGCAAGATAGTTTGCAAGAATTGACTAACCCAAGTAATCGGATTTGTAGTCGACCTCGCAGGGAAGTGTGTGGAGGGCCTACATATGAATTGGGCCAAATACTAGGTGAACTAACTAGAACTGGACTACAGGGAAGCACAGGACCAAGGGTACGAGTTCCATTTTAGCTGGTTGCTCATATTAATCGCTTTCATCACATGGGAGATGCCGGAAGGTGCAACCTTCCCAGATGTCGAGCCCTTTGAACCACTGTTCGCGAAGTTCAGTACGTTGTGGTATTCCAGTGACATGAATACGCAGTGGCAATAAAATGTCGTCTTCCACATGTATTACAACCATTTGAAGGTATCCATATAGGCCACGCCTCGCATAACCCTGAACACACTTCATATATTTAGGCCATTGATGAAATTTAGCACAGACAACCACTTCATCTACATCACAGAGCGCGTTGATGAGCATCACCAATAGCTACAGTCATACTACAAGTTAACGGAGGATGATTTGGAGGATATTACCAAGGAATGGTCGGCGGACCTTCTTGTTCCAGTGAACCCCACAGAGATGTCCAATGTTGACAGCCCCGAAACTACGTCGGATACAGTCGGACCTAGCAAGATAAAGAAAACCAAAGAGGTTGACGATTTAGATAGTGCATCCGTAAATACCGTGTCTATCTCAGCCGAGTAAGGAGGTGATGGCACAAAAATAGAACAGAAGAAAGGTGAGGTTACACTGCCAAGATACGAGGAGGATCCCTTGAAGAAAAGGAAGGTTTCCCCTTCGAAACCTTCTTTAAGGAAGAAAATCAAAGCAACTAGAACCAAGTTTGAGACCACCCTAGCCTCATACGACTTTGACTTCATCGTCATTGCACTGAACAATGCTTTGCTGGAGATAGCAGAGAAGAAAGAAGCCAAGCAGGAAGAGGTGTTTAGTCGCATCAAGGCCGAGCTTCAAGAAGTGCAGCAGGCACTACAGTCTAGCTGCGCAGTATCCACTACACCCCTGACAGTTGGAACACCATAACTAGGTGATGATCCCACTCAATTACACTGGATTGTCGTTATAGTCAAAGCTCACCTTCAATGAGCTCAAGAAGAAACAACGCAAGACACCCAGGCTCTGGCGTGAGCACAGGGAGATCTACTAGAACAACATAGCAATGCAGAACGAGAAAAACTTGCTCTCCAAGCAAAGTGGGATGAAGAGAAAGCAGAGCTACAACAAAGCAAGAAACAGTTGCTTGCCAAGCAACTTGAAGTTAAGGAAAGGGTCAACAGAGAACTTCGCTCTGTGACAATCGTCGAAGTACAGACCGAAGAATGAGTTCCACAACAGGTGGCACAACTGGAAGAGGTAATCCTGAAGCTACAACAATGCATCGCAGAACTAGAGCTCTACGTTGTACCCGAAACCCCTCAAGAGATAAGAGACCAGAAAGAAGCAACTTCTCGTAGTGAAATGGGTAGATTAAAATCTCTTGCCTTGGAGTGCAAGTAGATAAGTTACCAAAGTGCCCAAACATATGAAAACCTTACAGAGAATCCAGAATTACAGGCGTTGGAGTCGCATCTCCAGGAAGCAAAACAACATGTGGATACGCTACAGGCATAGCTGAAGGCCGTATTAGTAGTAGAGAGAATGAAGAGGTCTCATGAACAACGCATAGCTCAACAGAAGATTCATATGATTCAAAGCAAAGTGATGGAAGTCACTCAACGAATTCAACCTATGCAAGACAAGGCATGTATGTTGTTTACAGAGGTTGAGAGCCAAGGAGCAGAGCTAGACCAGGTCGTCCTCACAGCAGAACAACACTTAGAAGGACCAGTGAATGACATAGTGATCCAGGATTTCACCGAGAAAGAGGCCACAACAAAGTAGCAAGTCGAAGTAGCTCAGGCCAAGTTCGAGGCGTTTGAGGTAGAATTACTCAGACCAGAGTGACTCATAACGAGTCACAGGTGAGTGTTGGGGGCCTGTTGGCCCTTGACCAAGTTTTGGGAGTTTCTTGGTCATGTTGACCTAGTTTGAGACTTCAACAGCTTGTCGAAAGAGGAGCATAAGACGAAGCGGAGATCACGGGATCTTGGCCCCATTTTGGGTCTTTTTTGGGGTTTTTGGGAATATGTAACAAGAAAGGGATGTCGGCACATGGGTTTACCCATGTTTAGGCCTATTTTGTATATATAAATAGATGCATAGGCTAGGAAGAAAAGGGAGGGAGACTAATGAAAGGCTAAGTGTTAGATCTAAGTGATATGAATGTATGCTAAGTGCAAGTAGGGTTTTGGATTCTTTGTGCATGATTGTAAGATACTTGCAGAGCTAAGTGCAAGTAGTTGTGACAGATTGTGAAAGGCTTAGTGTTGTAACGCAAGGAAGAAGGATCTAGTGAGATGTGCAGATCTTCTTTCCTGTGCGGAGTAAGGGTTAGAGGCTCTGTGCTGTAATAGATTGACTAAAGGAAATAAAGAAGAAGAGTTGGTGGACGTAGCCCCAGGAGGGGGCTGAACCACGTAAATATTGTGTTATCTTGCTTGGTGCTTTCCTGAATGTGTTTATGTCTTCCTTGCTTAAGTGCTTTGACATTATTAGATAGATCTTCTTATGCTCAGTGCTAATGATGTATATAATGTTAGATATAATGTACATGAATATTCTCAGTGCTTGATCAGTTACATCTGACCTATTTTACTTATGTCAATTGCTTGTATACGGTAGAATACTGTGAATATTGCGAGGCTCTGTTTTCTCAGCGAAGTAGACAATGATTGCATGTTAATGAACTGAAGGTGCTAAATGATTTATTAAGTAATACAATCATAGATATTTGTCCCAGTTAAGGTTGCAGACACTTGAGTCTTGTAACCACCCCTACCTCTACCTCGGGTGAGACTTCATCTGATTCGCAGGTGTTTCCGAAAGGGCCAGTAGTTAGGGTTTTGTTGGTGCGTTGTTGTAGCATTGAACCCTAGGTATGCCCCTATGCCAGCACTGTCCAAGACAAGTAGAAAAGCTATGCTGATAAGGGTAGGACTCACAGGGAATTTAAAGTGAAAGACCATGCATTTTTGAAAGTGAAGGCCAACAGAAATTCCCTTAAGTTGGGAGATTGTTCAAATTTGACATCTCGCTATTGTGGGTCGTTTGAAATCCTAGAAAGGATTGGCCCAGTAGCTTATATAATTGAATTTCCTGCATCTATGTCTGTTCATAACATATTCCATGTATCATTTCTCAAGAAATATATACATGATGCTAATCATGTTATTGATTGGAATGTGATTCAGGTGGAGAAAGAAGGTGTTTTCCAAGTGCATCTGGTACACATTCTGGATTGGAAAATCAAACATCTTTGGAATCAATCCATAGGGGTTGTAAAGGTCTAATGGAACTGGTACGGTCCTGAGGACGGTACTTGGGAGAATGAGGATGCAATGCGGGCAGAATACCCGCATCTTTTTGAGGATTTTTGAAAATTTTGTTGTATATTTGTACACAATGCACTGAGTACAGTGCATAAATCAGGGGAGAGGATGGTAATACCCCTAGGATGAACCCAATTGTAAATGTAAAATGGAAATGTACTTAAGTTGGTGAGATATTTGATATCATTTTTGTATGCACCTTTCATGGCATAGTGAGCGCATGTACTGCATAGTAAAATGATGAACTGTGAGCATTCTAGGATACCACATGCAACAACTTAAGTGCGCGTGATTTTGAAACCAGGGATCCTTTGTGTATATGTTTTTTTTTATAGGCTGGTGAGCCATTTATTATAAGCTAGGAGGATTATGTTTGTATTAGGCCAGAGAACCTAGATGTTAAAGGTCAATGCACCTATTTTTGTATATGTCTCATCATTAATATAAAATACATCGTTGTGCGTAGACCGACCATGATAAAAGAGTATGGGGAACTAAACTACACTAGTTAGGGAAAGGGGGGGGCTAAAAGTTAAGAAAAAGGGATAAGCTAGGGAGCTTAAGACAAAAATGAATATTATATTAATATTCCTTAAAGTATAAAGTATGGATAATTATTCTATCCTAAGTTCTAAGGTTGGGGACAAGTGGGACAAAGTAACTCCCAACATGACAAGTGTCAAGTTGGGAACATGAATACATATTTTTTAGACTTAGTTCATTCCTTCCATCATTTAGTCATCCATTCAAGGATTCCAGGATCATTCACTCACTTAGTCAGTTGTTCTCCATACCTTCATGTCACTGTACCTGAACATGTATCCATACCCATACATGTTTATGTACCTGGTTAGATTAGGAGCCGGTTGAAGAAGCGGGTTGTCAGGCCCATGAGATATTGAAGAGGCGGGTTGTCAGGACCATGAGCAATTTCTCTCTGGTTGAGAGAATTTTTGGGAATTGATTTCCTGAAGGTGCTAAACTACAACGACGAGACTCTGAGACTTCCTATCTAGACTGTTGTTGAATCTCGGAAAGGAAGTGGGGCAGCCAAAGGACTGTTGAGTAGAGAAGGGGCACACTTCCTGGGGTGGGACTGGAATGTGGATAATAAGGGATTGTAGGCTGTTATTTTTAGATGGCACCTGTGATGGAATCTTTCCTGTTGTCTATCATCCATTAGCCTGGTTAGGAATCCCTTTACCCAGGTGGAGTTTAGTCCCAACTCGGGGGTGACCCACTCTTGAGAGTGATGAGCAGTGTGGCCTAAGGTTAGGAGGTTTGTGGAAGGTCTGCATGTATTTGGTGATATTATTACCAAGATAAGTTTCAATTGTGTGATAAATTTACATGCTCCATTATTATTTGTGTTTATTTTTATGGGTTTATCCTATGTGTGGTTATAACTGTCTTTATATTTATGGGTATTTCTTGTATATGTTGCATGTATATGTTTACTATTATTTCAGTATGAATCCGTGCATTTACATAATGTATTTTCCTGTTTACATTTTATATATAAAGTTCTGCAAGAGTTCTGTGTGTATCTATTTTAATTGGATGCAGTTCGAAAAATATATGTGGCATAGCTCAGTTGGATGCTGAGTATGTTACAGTTTGTTGAGCAGAGAATAAAAATGTTTTCTAGAGTAGTATGGATCGACATGGGTGGATGGGGATGTTACAAAAAAATACATCGGCTTGGTAAAGGTTCAATGGACCTATTATGATCCTGAATATATTGCATTAGAGCACGAGGAATCCACGTGGGAAGGATACCTAAAAAAATTTTCATTTTTTGAAGAAAATAGAATGTACATTTTTACATAAGCGAATGAAGACTCTGTTTTGGAAGCTCAAGTTCCTGGAGCCACAACTCTGATATTCTTGTACAACCAATGTGGGGTTGAGGGGTAGAGGGAGCTCCTGGTTGGAATTGTTTTGTGAGTCATTAAGTTGCATAATTATCAAGTATTTTGATGTAATGTTTTATATATTATAATGTGTAAATTGTATGGTTATGTGCACAGAGGATAGTGTAGTTTGTAGGGGGAGGGGAATGTAAAATCCCTATTTTCAAATCCCGGACTAACGATGTGTATTGTAAATTTGATGTGTTGTCGCTAGATATTTCTCCTGACAACAATAGAGAGATGTTTAACATATTTTCAATAGAACAATGATTGATTGGTCAACTTTTTTGGGTTTATTTGATCTAGTTCTGAATGAATCTTTCAATAACTAATAATCAAAAACAAGGAGGCATGACTCCTTCTACTAAATCCTTCAAAATATTAAGTATGGATGGCAGATCAAGATGAAAAAAATTGAAATAAAAAGCCAGGTATCTAATAAGGATAAATCCGAGTTTCCACTCCAGTAGAAGAATAGACACAAATTCATTTATATTTCTCATCAATCTTCGAAAATTAAGCGACAATATCTAATTATAGGTCTTGTTGTTCTTATAGAAAAACAGAGGAAAGACTACTCTCAAACAAGTGCTTTTAAAATATCTACAAGTGACATTGTACTGATTTATATATGTTACATTCTAAATGAATCAATGAGGAAAAGAAAAAGGTTGATAGAAACATGGAAAACAAAGCACAGGAAAGCACATAATTCAGTAGAATGAAATATGAGAATATTCCTCAGTTATGCAAAATATTTTTATTCCAAAAGGCTCTAATTACATTCCCAGCCCAAAAAGGCTCTTGGGAAGCCAACCCCCCACTAATATTTCTTTTACATCCTCTTTATAGAAAGATCAACTAATGTTCAGATCCATAATTTATGGAAAAGTTTTAATTACACAATATCCCAAAATATAAAAAATAATATGTATATCTTCTATCCTTAAACTAAATTTGGAAAATATTTCAACAAAATATAACCTCCATCGCTTCCCATTTGACCCAAGATACATAGATGTCTAATCTTATGAAGAAGTGGACAATGATCTACTTTCTGATATTTTGGAACAAAATACGGAACTTGCTGCAACTCACAACATCATATAAAATCTACTTGATTTAGGCAGAGATAATCAAGGATGATTTTAGGGGCTAAATTTCGCTCATGGGTTAATTTTTCATGGTTTTTCCAAAAATGAGATTCGCTATTTTAAAAATGATTCGCCCAAATTCTATAGGATAAAATTATTTTACCTTAAAAATTGCCAAAATTTTATAAAAACTATATAAAATCCTTAGAACAATGAATATTTTTACAAAAATATCGTTGAACATGTATAGCTGGCATATGAAGAATTAGTAAGATTCGCCTAGATTTCTACATTTTAAAATAAATTTCCATCCTTAAAATCATCCCTAGAGATAATCATCCTTAAATATATGGATATCCAACCTTCCTGGAGTAAATAAGATCTTCCATAATAACATCAAAATCCCAAATAAATAGGACCCAATCTAATCCCAAATAAATAGGACCCAATCTCAGAAACTTATCATATCATATCCCAAAAACAGATCTGACATGTTATAGATGATTAATCTCCTCAAAACATGCATCAAATCTTCCAAGGAAAACAAACGAATCCACGATAGGCTATAATTAGTTATCCAAATTAAAGTTCAATTGTTGCCAAAATTTTGAAAATTGGGTGTTGTCATTTCATTTGGCAGTGCCATATTCCATACTTTACCATATAGTTTCATTTGATAATTTCAACAGCCTCAATTAATGTATCAAGCCTACTAGGCCGACCCTTTTCAATCCTTGACAACAAGACCCATATCACTTTCACTGAGAGAGATATTTTTCACCTCATCACTTATGTGCCTCTTATCCTTTAATTCAGGTGCTCGATCAATCTTCAGAGTCATGTGTGTTTGATCATTGCAATTTTTTTCATAAATTTGCAATTCTATAGCAACCTCTCCTCCATCCACAATTTCCATATCGTTTTTCACACCTAATGATGCTAACTGTGCACTTTCTGACAATTCCAATTGTGCTTTGTCTCTTTCTTCCATTATAGTAACTTGAGTCAAATTTACCATGTTAGTCACATCCCAAATTGCCACAGTAAATGAGGGTAATCCTTCTTTATGGACACCATATTTACTTATTTGAAATTGCTCGAAAGATTCTGCACCATGAATTACAATGAATGCATCTAAACTTTTTTCTTGATCCCAAAAAGAATCTCAAGAAACTTAAAAAATATTCATCTGATTCAAAAATATCTCTGCATCAAATAACATACTCTCCCCTTTACAAACAAGGCTGCATGGCAGCATTACCTTCCGCCTTTGCAAAACCATTAGTTAAACTAGCATAAATTACCTGGAGCAAAGAAGAAAACGGACGGCTAACAATGCATCGGGGTCTTGGTTGAATCAAAATGGAAACCGATTATGAGGCAGTTGAGCTTCAAATACTGAAAGTGAATTTGTCGGTGCACATTATTTCACCACTAAAGTGGAAAATATTTTGCATTTTTAAATTGATTTTTATGTATTTCTAAATTGATTTTTTTATATTATATAAATATAATAATATTGATTTGTTTATATTATATAAATAGAATAATACTGAAAATTAAAAATTTTAGGAATCCTAGTTAAGATTATGTTACGTTTGGAATATATTACATGGTTCTTTTAATTATCAAATTGATCAAAATAAATATATTGAAAGACCCGTATGTACTACCTCGGGAATTGGGAATTATATCCGTATGTAATATATTCCAACTGCATTAACATGTTGGTCAAAGCGTATCGATCGCTATATACACTGCCTAGGTGACAGGTATAATAACAAAAAAGAAAGGCTGTCATCGCTAGGCGTTTGTCAATTCGGTAATTCTCACAACTAGCAATTTCACCTTCCGAAAAACCCCAATATCTCTCAAAACGCTCGAAATTTTGCAGTTTTTCTCATGTGTTAGCTAATTGGGGCCGTCCCCGACAAAACCCATGTCCCGGTTTCCTCAAATTCTTAATCATTTGCCTCGAAGCTGAGCCCAAACTCTGCTGCTCGAAAACCATTATGTATTCCCAGTTAACTTTCATGTGGTGATATGGAACTTTGCTTGCGGAATTATGACCGAGATGGAACCCATATTGAGGAACCATGACTTCGGGCCTTCGGGGTTCGAGTGATAATGAGGAAATGTGAATGATTTCCCAAATAACAAATATCCTGAAATGGAATCACAAACGGAACTATGACCAAGAGATGTCAACGCATGGTTAATTATTGCACACTTTGCAACAACCGAGGAATCAAACTACCATTGATCTGGATGATGTATCGATTGTTCAAATAAAACACCTGAGAGAAGGTTTTGCAAAGCATTGATTTCCATGTTGAACACTTCTTGTTACCCTTTCATAAGTTGGATCACGAACTAATAATCGACACGGATTCTCTGCATGTACATTGCTACAACCACTGTAAGGAATTCAACATGGATATCGCTCTTTCATATCTCTGTTGATAATGAAACATATTTTAATAATTTCTTTTGGTCTTTGTGAAGAGGAGGTGGATCATCTATAAGGAATGGAGGCTCTCCTACTGTCTAATTAGCCAACCATAGGGCCACCAGTGATCTAATATTTTAAGAGCTAGAACAATCACCAAAGAGAATGTATATGCTTTATTTTACTTCCTATCATAATGCCATCTTTCAAGATATTAAAAATTCATTTATATATTTTTTTCCACTTGGCACATCTGCAAATTGCTTGCCATTTTCCAGCACAAAACCTGTAAAACATGAGATCACATCCACACAAATCAAGGGATTAATTGTTCTTTTGATATCTTTTGTGAAAATTGAACTGTATATTTGGAGACACTTAAGACTTGGCCTCAGGATTACCTGTCAACACATGTGTGAGCATTCTCGGCATTTGGCATTTCAAATTCAATTATTTGTACAGTGAGAAAAATCCCACGTGCACAAAGAACAAATTAATACCATTGCTTTATATTATGACTTGTTTTAATCCAATGCTAGTTCGTTGAGCATGAACTATGGACTCGTGGGATTTCTCCTTCGCACTTGGTTTGAATGTTTCCTTTGTCACTCAATCTTGGGATTACATATGACTTGGTTTGACTTGGATATTTGGTTGCAACTAGAATTTAGATAGATAATAAAACCCATACTTTTGAAATACTACCGAAATTTTTAATATAAAAAGATAATATGTTTTTAATATATTTTTTTTTATAAAACCGAAATTTTTAATATAAAAAGATAATATGTTTTTAATATAATTTTTTTATAAAAATAATATTTAGATAATAAAACCCATACTTTTGAAATATTACCGAATTTTTTAATATAAAAAAAAAAAAATATGTTTTTATTATAATTTTTTTATAAAAATAATATTTAGATAATAAAACCCATACTTTTGAAATATTACCGAAATTTTAATATAAAAAGATAATAKGTTTTAATATAAAAWRATAATATGTTTTTAATATATTTTTTTTTATAAAACCGAAATTTTTAATATAAAAAGATAATATGTTTTTAATATAATTTTTTTATAAAAATAATATTTAGATAATAAAACCCATACTTTTGAAATATTACCGAAATTTTAATATAAAAAGATAATAGGTTTTAATATAAAATAATAATATGTTTTTAATATATTTTTTTTTATAAAACCGAAATTTTTAATATAAAAAGATAATATGTTTTTAATATAATTTTTTTATAAAAATAATATTTAGATAATAAAACCCATACTTTTTAAATATTACCGAAATTTTAATATAAAAAGATAATATGTTTTAATATAAAAAGATAATATGTTTTTAATATATTTTTTTTTATAAAACCGAAATTTTTAATATAAAAAGATAATATGTTTTTAATATAATTTTTTTATAAAAATAATATTTAGATAATAAAACCCATACTTTTKAAATATTACCGAAATTTTAATATAAAAAGATAATATGTTTTAATATAAAAAGATAATATGTTTTTAATATATTTTTTTTTATAAAACCGAAATTTTTAATATAAAAAGATAATATGTTTTTAATATAATTTTTTTATAAAAATAATATTTAGATAATAAAACCCATACTTTTGAAATATTACCGAATTTTTTAATATAAAAAAAAAAAAATATGTTTTTATTATAATTTTTTTATAAAAATAATATTTAGATAATAAAACCCATACTTTTGAAATATTACCGAAATTTTAATATAAAAAGATAATATGTTTCTAATATAATTTTTTATAAAAACAATATTTAGATAATAAAACCCATACTTTTGAAATATTACCGAAATTTTTAATATAAAAAGATAATATGTTTTTAATATAATTTTTTTATAAAAATTATATTTAGATAATAAAACCCATACTTTTGAAATATTTCCCTAAATTTTTAATATAAAAAAGATAATATGTTTTTATATAAATTTTTTATAAAAATAATATTGGGTTATTTTAATATAGGAATAGAAACTTGGACAACTTTCAAACACTATTAAAAGACCATAAAATTGTAGACAAGGTAGATTGCGAGACCCTGACAAATTTTGATGAAAATATTTGAAACTTTGACAAAGTTTGATGCAAGGGTTTGAGATTTTGACACTATAGGAGATTGGAAAAAATGGTGAAAGGTTTAGAGGTTTGTGGAAATGGAGAGTGTTGTATCCTTTTCGTCGCCTGAATGAGAAAAATAGGGACACTTGCAAGTCCACTTGGGTTAGCTAGATAGGACAGAAGTTAGTGGAAGAGTTAGAAACATCAAGCACAACAAATAAACAAACAACTAAGCTAACAACACTTAAAGAAACTAAACTAAAGTGCATAAAGGAAATAGAGCAAAAGAAAAATCAATATTCATGCCACCAATGGATAGATTGTATTACTGGGAAAACACCAAAGAGAAAGGGAGATTTACGGGTCCCCTCTTTCTCCAAGGGAGGGCTCTTGAACCCCCAATGAGAAATAGAAAACTAAAAGGAAATGGTGAAGAAATCCAAAGCTCATTCACTCAAGAGGTGATGTGAATACTCCAATGAAATGGTGCTTATATGCTCCAATGACGAAAGAGGTTCCTTGCAGGAGAATAGAGGCAGCATAACAACACAAATAGATTCTTGGAATATATAGTGCACCCATGGCCTATTTTTATAGCAAAGCTTTGAGGAATTATCCAACCGGTCTTTAGTGTGAACAAGGGGCCCTTTAGAGCACCTTTAGGTCTTTGACCAGCCCCCCACTCGGATTCAACTCAGATTTGGGGGTCAAATCGACTTGGGAGATGAACCCAGAAGTGGGTGAGAGGCCAACCAGAATCATTAATGTGTCGTTCTGAGGTGTGTACGGCTTTTTGTGTCCACAGTCGCGCATCGGGCACATGTGTGTTTTCCTTGTGTTTTCGACTGCGCACGTGCACGCACTACCTTTATATTCTAAGCGCATGCTAATTTTATAACCAGTTGTACAGTTTGTGCCCTTTGGAAATGCATTTTTTGGGACATGAATGAACTAATAGGTGTTTGGAGATGATGAATTTTTGTAACCATTTGCAAACGAAATTTCAGTGATAACAGAGAGCTTACACAAGACGACACAAGATTGAAGGCTAGCAAGACTAAGATAATTTCGACTAGAGATAAAAAAATTGGAAATGTTGATTTGTGTCCTAACATAGGCTCCATATGGGGATGGTTCTTTCCTGCAAAGCTCCAAGAACATTAGATCATGTGCCTTCATCCTTCTGCGACCTGAAATAGGTCCTGTCACATTATGAACCCTATCACTGTACTTGTTCCTGTTCTGAAACCAAAACTACTTATGCCCTCTGAAACTAAAAATAATTTGCACCACTGGAAAGTAATGATCATACTACAAACTGAAAAAGTATTTTTTCCAGTGCCTCCATTGGGCTATAGAGTCATACTAACTGCAAACAAACTGAAAACTAAACCTCTCACTGAAAATACATTTCTATTCTAACCAATCATTTGTTGATTTGCTCAAGTATAAGCCGATTTCCAAAACAACCATGCAAATATATGACTAAAAAATTTAATTATGCTTCCATCCTTGAGCACAAAAATGATAGGGGCAACTGCAAAATTTGAAAAATATCTTGAAAGCGGGTAATTACAACTTTGAAATACTTCCCTCAAGAAAACAATGAGAAAAGATTTGATGTTCCATTTTGAGTCTATATAAATTGAGATTGGATCAGAGAAAGGGAAAGAAATAAAAGTTTTGTAGTCATCCCATACCTCTTCTTGGTGTTCAAACTGCAAGAGATGCCTTTGCACACTTTCTCCATTGTTGATATTTTCTTTTTCTGGCTCAAGAATGTCACATCGAGGCTCACTAGTTTGTTTCTCAATAGTTTTTGAATAGGAAGAAGAGATCAACTACAACAATAACCCCTCCTTATCTCCTTCATCGTTTGTCCAATAATCGTCTTCATAACTTTCATACACAGGTGCTAGCGGGAAAATCCCTCCTTTAACTATACCAGGGTTTAAGATATAGATAGAGCGAATGAACCTATAAAAGTCAATATATTTTCTATTCTACCCCAAACATACCAAAACAAATGAAAAGAAAGAAATAGGAGAGAATATAGGTAATTGTACCTTTTATCCCACGTCTGGTGATGATCTCCTCAAACATTGTAGTTCCAACGACTACACGTCTCCTCCCAAGGCTGACCTACATCCAAAACTAGGAAAACAAGGACTACAATCATGCTACTTTTATTCATGAGTTAGGGTTATATATCAAATGCTAAGTATAAATCAAAGAAAATGCACAAAACATCATCATTTGGGACATGGAAAAGAGATTCTTTTATTCATCAAACAAAGACTGAAACTTACAAGTTGTGTCGGCCACCATTCCACGAACTTGGTCCAGGCTCCTCTTTACAATGCTCCAAGTTCACCTTGAATAGGCCTCTTCTCTCAATATTGTCATCACCTCAAGGGAAAGGAATGGATTGAATGGAAGAAGAAGAGGATGATGAGGGAATGTTGAGGCAATATCTCACAAAAGGTAGCAAAAGATTGGGCAAGGAAGGGAAGTGAAATTGGGTAGAGATTCACTATTCTTATGTTTGTATGTGAAATGAGACCCCAACACCTCCTTTTATATGACAAAAGGATGGTTATTCAGTTGGGTGATGGGCTATAGCAAGTGAATTGGTTTGGAAACCTCCAATATCCCATGAATTTCACGAAATTCCTTACAACTTTTTAATTTTTGCAACTTTTGCAAGCATACACGGGATGTTTAGTGTGAAACAAGTGTATGCATGTGAGTTGTATAGCATGAAGCAATCATATGTACATGGGATGTAGTGGTGCAGGGTGCATACATTCTCAAAAAAATGGTTTTTTAAGAAGATCTCCTCAGTTGTGCTTTGGAAAAATATGCAAGTAAGAGGGCCAATGCCATGTATCCATGAATACGACATTTTAGGGTTATAACAGATGCCCCCTAATGTGTGAGTTCAGAAGAGAAACTGATGGCCAAAATACATTACAATATATTCACCTATGTACGATATCGAGTGAGCCCGGGACCAGAGTTCGGGAGGTTCCATCTGCAAAACAACAATTGTCTCTCCGAGGTGGGCATACCCATGCTTGGGATGAAATAAATCATGGCTTCCAATAAAATACACTATGGATCCATGTCATATAACTATATAAAGTGTAGTTGCGATAAATACACAATGGATCTACATCTCAAAACCAATCGAATATATACAAGGATAGTATTCATCTTCAAGAAGCTAGTGATGCATGTGTCTAGAGATGAGGTCTTCATATCTTGAGCAACAACTTCAAAATCTTCAAAACTCAAGTAGGAGTACAATGGGAATGTATAACTCACTACCCTGAGGTCTTCGATGACTTGTCAGGAAAAGACATGAGGATCTCGATGATCACGCAGAGAACTTTGTCGATTTTGAATCTGGACTTGACTAGACTCTTGCAATGGTCGAATCATGGAAGTCAAGAGAAAAACTATAGAAAGGCTAATTCGGGTTGAGTGAAACTTCCCTTGGACAAAAGAACGAAAGATTATGAGACTCAAGAAGCATGATATTGACATAAGTTCACTATGCAGGAGGCAATGCAAACTCTCCATGTGTTTGGAAGAGTAACCAAATGAAGGAGGACACCTTCCTAAGGTCATACTAGATCCCAATGCTTGACAAACAAACATAAGGATGTGCTTTGTCCAAGGGTGACTCTTTGTGCTGCTGAAAAAATAATGAATATTTATCGTCCCCTCTTTTTGGAATATTTGATTTTTTTGTCTTTTTCATTTTTTTAAGAGCTTGAAAAAGAATAAAAGAATGCTATGTTACGAAGGAGGAACGAGTGTTGCAAGAAATCATACTAGTTCTGAGTGGAAGGAACATACTAATTCTCAAAGCAAGGAGACATTTGCAGGAAAAGGACACTCGAGGAAAATTCCTCCATGGGTCAAGGTGTCAGGTCGTAGAGGAAAGAAGTGCTACAAGGATTGCATATAAGGCATGATTCAAAGGTTCAGTTGAGAGAAACATGGAGCTAAAATTAAGCCAAAGACACAAAGATTAGACTCACAAATATGATTAAGCAAGACATAGTGAGACCCCTTCTATGTAATTTATTACGAGCCCAGAGAAGGTAAGCTCGATAATTTTTTCATGTTTTAGATATTCTGAAAAAACGCAAAAAGAAGACTCCAGGGAGTATCTTTTTCGAGGATAGTCTAGTCGGTTCGAAAAAGGGTTAAACTTGCACCGAAAATACATCTATTCAAAACCATTTTAACAAGTGTGACAAAGACAAGATCATTGGACAATATTTTCAATTTTAAGGAGTCTAAAAAGAGATTAACTATGGACTCATAGCCTTTTTTTGAGTTTAGTCTCCTTAGCTCGAAAAAAGTATAAAAGTAACTGAGGAGAACTCTCCCGGCGAGACGAATCTCCCGAGGCGTACCTTTTTCTGCTATAATCTATTGGCTGGAAAAAGGGTTAAACTCATGCCAGTAGATGTTCTTCTGGACCAATTTAATGAGTGTGAAGGAACAAGGTCACTCGACGATCTTTTCAATTTTAGGTAGTATTAAAAGAGATTAACTATGGACTCCGGGGGGGTTCCTTTTTCATAAGTTATCTCTAAGGCCCGAAAAAGGTGATAAACCAAAACCAAGGAGAATGTTCCTTTTTTGAATATTTAGTCTCTCAAGCCTGAAAAATGGGTAAACTTATGCATGAGAATACTCTTCTAGTGAACCTAAGTTCCTAGAGCATACCATTATTCGTAAAATTAGCCATCTGGACCGAAAAAAGGGTAAAATACCGCCAGACAAATGTGCCTTCAAATTTGAGTTTGGCGAGCGTGAAGGGAAACAAGATCGCTTGACAATATTTTCATGTTTCGAGAGTCTGAAAAGGGATTAAAGAAGACTCCAAGGGGCTACTTTTCTCATTTAATCCAAACAAGATCGAAAAGAATAAATACAATCTCGTTGGATGTTGCTTTCAAATTTCAAAGCAAGCTTGAAAGACAACAAAGCGTGCTCATTTGGGAGTCTCGAGGATAAGTACAAGGATGATGGTTCATTAAATGAATGAGGCTTAATCTCGTAATCATGACATTACTAACAAGAACTCCCGATCCTATAGTCATTACTGACAGCATGGATGCCAAAATGCAACAAGGATCTACCTAGGAAATCCATGTAAAGGTAGGCTCTACCACCTAATTACGACACTTCTCTAACAACAATGAAGGTTTCGTGTCGCACTTCGGTGGGGTTGATCCTATGGAAAAGATAAAAATACAAAGAGATTCAGAAAGTGGAAATGAAATCCTAACTTATATGCCAAAAGGTGGAAAAAACGACTTTTACCAAAGGATACCCAAAAAGTGACCCATCCCCAAAAATACAAAACCAAAAGAAAAAGAGTTTTGGAACAACCATTAAGAAAATAAAAAATGGAATCAAGTGATCACCAAGCCAGGAATAATGACAAAGGGGGTCAAAATGGGGAAAAAAGGGCTAAAAAAGTCTATAAATAGAAGTTGATAACTCATTTTGACCATTGCAATTTGAAAATCAACCAAAAGGTGAAAAAACCCCTTCACTAAAAGAGTGGATTCTGGGAGCTTCAGTGGATGAAACGACCTTTGACTTGGACCAAGTAAGTACAAATCCATCCCTCTTGCATTTCAATACTTTTTTTATGCATTAATTATAGGTTTTGAGGGGGCACACTCTCCTAAAAAGAGAAGCCCTGCATGTACGCAGGATGTCCAAGGACAACCCGCATATGTACTCGGGTAGGAAACCACTAGCCCATGTAGATACGCAACTGTGTAAGAAACAACCCACGTACACCCTTGCAAGCTTTGAAAAAATAAAAATGCAAGTACTAACTCTCCTCCACTTTGCCATGAAACAAGATGTAAGTTCACTGGAGGGAGAGGGAGCATGAGGAAATTGATGTTTTGGCCGAAGAGAACCCTATAGTCATCACCACACTAAAAACATGTGGGCTATGTAATTTTTTCCAATGTTCGTTCATGAGGGCACAACCTAGACTGCTCAATGCTCTAGTAGAGTATTGGCACCCAGATGCAGAGGCCTTTATTCTAGAGGTTCAATCACTGACCCCCGCCACAGAGGATATCTACTTCTTCATTGGCCTCTCAAGGAGAGGGGAACCAGTCAACCTGAGGACATTTCCCCCTGGTCCTTTCAACATCGAGGATTATATTCAAATGTACTATGAGGCCGACACTGAGAAGGTAGGTTCTTAGGTTCTAATTCACAAGATCACCAGTCTATATTTGCGTGTGATATTATTGTTGATCGGGTAGATTACTGGATCCACAACCCTACATCAGGCCTCTCGAGCACACATGAATTGTACCATTCAGTGTTTGGAGGCCATTATTTTTTACTGGAGTATGACCATGCGGATATGCATGAAGAGACAACTTACAGAGTTGTGGAAGCGTACCAACAAGAACTTCGGTTTTGGTACCATTTTGTGCTCCTTCTTCTTCGAGAGGGTGCCAAGTCTCATCCCTAGAGATACGGTATGGGGGCATGTGGCCTCCTTCCTAGCAGTGTGCAGGTGGGAAGCATTGTTTCCTTGACAAGGTGGAGGGAGGACCATAGAGGCCTTCGATGACAAATTCTTTGACTGGTGGGCATGACAGATCTCGGTGATCGAGGATTACCCTTATGCCGGGATCAACTTCACCAAAGATCCAGACATGGCTGTGCCTCCTGGTGAGGAGCGAGGTGAGATAGGTAACAAAATTTTTAATATTATTTAATCTTTTATTTTTATATATATATATCCTTTTTATGTGTGTACAGAGTACTGACTCTTGTATTTGTTGTGTACATATGTGGGGCCTATGCAACCAACGGACATTTCTAGGACTCAACAACGTCCTCAACCATAGGAAGGACTAGCAACAACCAGAGGACCAATAGCTGTAGGGGGACCCCCAGTCGGAGAGGCTAACAGAGTTCTGAGATGAGTGGAGCCCAACTTCACTGCACTCACTCTTATTGTACCTATGGCCGAGATCGAGGATCTCCCACCTTCTATGCAGCCTCATGTAGTAGGGGTGCCTCGAACTTGGGTCCATCTATTTTGGTTTTTGGCCAACGTTGTTTTACATTATGGAAGGTTCGATAGGACCCGTGCTTAGATAGCATAGACCACTGATGTGTCGAAGGCAATTTTTGTCTATGTATTTTTTGATGGCATAAGCCCAAGGATGTATACTGAACACTTTTGAGGTGTTCACGCTCACCTATGTACTCATGACACGTTTTTGAGATATATATATATATATATATATATATATATATATATATATATATACATATTTTATGTCTTATGGATGACATATTTTACAAATGTATGTACATGTGCTTGTGTGTTCTTTTCTTTTTATGTGTGTGCAACATGCCAATATAATATTTGATTAGCTAGACTATCTGTGAGATGACTAAATCTCCTAGGAACATGGATATACGTAATGTAATCAAAATAATGTTCTAAGAGACGTAACCTAAGGAATCATTGGTGCAGAGTGGGATCATAAAAACAGTAAACCCCATTTAACTGGGACATAACCAACTGAGCATATAAGTAGACCCGGAGGAGAGAGATGCCATGTGACAAAGCGTCACAAAGAAATTATATCATTGCACTATATTCAACAACATTGTTTGTAGCCCGTATATGAGTTGAAAAGGTGAAAAATGGGTGGAAGTCTTCACATATGTCGGTAGGCCAACAATGTTGAGTACAACATCAAATGCCAATTTGACTTGGCAGAATTTATCATCCGCTAAAGAATAGTCCTGAGAGACTTATTCATAGCTTCAACCTAACCATTCACTTGAGGATAATAAGGTGACGAATGTTCTTGTATGAACCCTAGATTTGACGTTAAATCAGTCATCATTTTGTTTTGGAAGTGACTGCCATGGTCAGTGACAATATCCTCTAGGATACTGAACCTTGATACTATCTGATTAAAGATGAAAAGAGTTGCAGTTTCTCCATCATTACTAAACGTCGACATAGCTTCAACCCACTTTGTGAATTATTCTACTTCTTCGATGATGTAATGATGCCCCCTGGATGAGGCCGAGTAACATGTAGTGAAGTCAATCCCCCACTTGGTGAAAGGACCAACAACAATGACAAGAAACATAGGAGAAAGATGCACCTACATCTTCTGATAGAATATCTGGCACGTGTGGCACTTCTTGACCACCTCAGCGCAATCCTTGATTAACGAGGGCCAGAAGTAACCTACACATAGAATATTTTGGGAGTTTTCCAACCTAGACAAATGAACACCACATGCTCCAATGTGAAAGTCATTCAAAATGAGCTCTTCTTCTTCATGTATAAGGCATCGACGAAGAATGCAATCCACTTCTCAAAGATACAAAGTGTCATCGAGTATAAGATAGTTTTGTGCCTGATGTTGAATTTGTCGATGCTCATCACGGGAAGAAGAAGTGAGGCACTTCAAAGTATGCAGATAGACCAGTATATCTCCATACCAGGGGTCCGAAGATGCAATTAGAAAAAGATCTCCCTTAATATGAAACTCTTCGGGCATGATATCACTAGACTCGACCAAAAGTTCTGAAATGAGTTCGACAAAGACCAATGACTTTTTACATTTCACAGAAACAAAATCCAATTCAAACTCTTGTAAGATGATTATCCATATACTAATCTTTCCGCCAATGACTCGTCATGTTAACACATATTGGAAAGGGTTCACGACGACAATGACAGTGGTCTTGCGAAGAAAAATGTAGTGACAGAACCATTGGACAACATGAATTGATGCCAAAGCAAGCTTCTCAACATGATAATAGTTGAGTTTCAACACAACTAGGCCTCGACTAAGGTAATATATAATGTTCTCTTCAAGCAGATCATTTTCTTGAACCAATACCATGTCAATGGTTGCCTCTTCAGCATCCAAATACAACAAAAAATATCTATTATAATTGGGAGGTCGGAGCAGAGGAGCAGACGTCAGGGCACATTTCAACGCTTCAAAGGAGCACTAAGAAGATTCATCCCAATAGAATGGAACCCCTTTTTTCAAGAGATGTATGAACACTTTAGTGATATCAGTGTAATTTGCGACAAAATGCTGAAGAAAATTTGCTTTCCCCTATAATCTATGAAGCTGGGGTATTGTGCACGGGGGAGGCAATTGAATTATCACCTTGTTAGAGGGAAATACCAAGTCTAAAGGATCTTGAGTGGCAAGAGAACCTTGATCCCAAATAGGCTCGAGAACTAGATATAACTCATGTGGGGGAGACGGATTGGGGTTGGCTGAAGTCTGTTGGACAATGTTGTATGCAACCTCAGCCGCGGACAAGCGAACAACCATGCCATGATGCCCTATCCCTTCTATTGAGGTTGATGGGGAAGGTAAATTCCATGGATCGTTAAAATAGCTCATTCAAAATGATGACACTTGTATAATTGTATCCCTCGGCTGGTCAAGAATAACTGATATAAGCTTTACATCGCCAAAAGGTGGAGGGTAATCAAAAGTTCCCATTAGCGATGGAAAAAAAATAGCACCTAAGTTGACAGTTCCGGGATACAGACTATTAATCATCGGGACCGTGATGAAGGGTAAAGATAAGAGAAGGACAAATGGTCAATGGTCATAATTTGACCCTCGTGCGAAAAACACAAGACCCGAAAAACTGTAGCAACCACTTCATGCATTGCATAATTCCAACTCATTCCTAACAACAGGTTGTAGTCGAGAGGTGCATCGACCACTTCAACTTCGACACACACATTTTTTCCTCCCAAATTCATGGGGAAATAAGGAATAATCCCATGTGGTCTAAACAACCAACTGTCAAATGCGGTAAGCAACATAGGCGATGAATACAACCCAAGATGGCCAATGGCCTTCCAACATGCCAATGACATCACACAAGTCGAGGCACCCTCATCAACCACATTATGGAAAATTTTCCACGTAAAATATTTTGTGGTGTAAGCCACTGCTATCTGAAAAGAAACGTGGTAAGGAAGATGGGGTTTCAAGTCTGTTGGATTAAAAATGATCGCTTATATGTTACAAGTCTCTATCGCTCCCAAGGAGGAAAATAGAGATTTTCTCTAGGAGGGGTAACTCTGGAGGAATTCCAAAGCAGACATCGCACAAGGGGTATGTGTAAAATCTTCTACAATAGAGTAGTTTTGGGCAAACCTCATGTTTAGATTATGAGAAGCCTTCTTAAACACACCTTTAGGGATGTGATTCATCGTTTCTCCCATCGCCTTATCGATTTGGAGAGGATTCTATGGGTTAGTGGCTTCTCTCCCCTTCTTTACAGATTCCAACATTCTGTAGTCTCGGGCTCTGGTAGTTAAATGAGCCTCGACATTCATCATGTAAATATTTGCGGCTGGGTTTTTATTGGAAGGCATGAGGGGTCCTTGATTACCCCCTGTCACACTCATGGATGTTGAAGCTTGATCCATGTTTTGCGCTTGTGGAAAAGGGTTCATCAACACAACAACCTGTTCTTGCACCAATAGCTTCTAGGCCTCTGCAGGCCGAGGGAACACATGAATTGAGTGGTATTCAGTGAAAATTTTACACGTATACTTCAACTTCTTCTTCTCCATTTTTACCCCACTAGCATTATTGGTAGCCTTTTTTATCCCCTTTACCCTTCTTATTTCATTGTTTCTTCTTTCCCTCGAGCTGTTGGTTGGCCTTGGGATTCATTGGCTACACACTGTGTATGTCCGACGTCTGGGTAGGGGGAATAATCGAACTCAGAGTCTGGTTGGCCATAGTCTGTTGTATCGACAATTGTTGCAATTGATTCGACAACATATCCATAGAATTTCTTTGTGCTGAGCCCACAATATCGTTGTCGTGGGGTCCAAAATTTTTCATGTCCTTATCCAGAGTAGACCGTGGTGCATCTAGAAAAATATCATAGAGCATGCCAGAGTGAGAGTAAATCAGTTC
The DNA here is from genome assembly GCA_009831015.1 of Picea engelmannii. NCBI lineage: Eukaryota > Viridiplantae > Streptophyta > Pinopsida > Pinales > Pinaceae > Picea > Picea engelmannii. The sequence goes on from ML829688.1 coordinate 43,117, forward strand.
AAGTTGTTGTGCTCTCATAATCGCCTCCTCTTCTGAAAACACTCCAGAAGTCGCTATGTCCTTGGATACGTAGGGCACCAAAGACTTTGGGAACCACTCAAGAAAGAAAGCAGGAGGGACCTTGACTTTAATTAATATCTTTCTGCATTGTCGTTGTCAGATATGATCAGAAATATGGTCGGCCTTGGTTTGCTCAAATTTGACCAACAATTTGGTGTCGGCATCATATCTCACAAGTAACTGGAAATGGTTCAAGAATATCATTGCCAAGTCATTGAAGTAAGAGTACCTCGAGCGGTCGAGCTCAATATACTAGTTCACAACACCCCCTATAAGAGGGTGTTGAAAAAGGCACAACTAGACATAGTCATTCTTCAACGAATTTGACGAGCACCATAGATGAAACGTTGTCACATGATCACCTAGATATTTTCCAGGATTGCCTTCAAATTTCAGCATATCTAAGGGCAACTTAGTCGACATTGTTAGAAAAAAAGGATTGTGGAGCAATAAAATAAAACAAATGCAGAAAAAAAACACAAAAGATACATAATACAATAGAGACACAGATTTATGTGGTTCACCCAGTGTGGGCTACGTCCACCAGAGAAATTGCCAGGTCCTTCCTTTATTATTATCCAACAAATGAAGGGATACAACCTACAACAAACCTATTGTAACTTCCTCTTCTTTCTCTCATAGTCTCCTATCTCATAATACAATACTTGCAATAATGCATAGCCGCAATACATTTCCCTCATAATAGAGGGTTTCCTTCTAAGGTAAAAAACCCTAACATAATTTATACCATTAGATCTACGACCTTATAATGAACGGTACAGATTTACAATGAAATTACAATATACATTTACAAGGCAAATTTTCCTTCGAGGGCTTAACCCCCGAACCCCCCAACTGGGGGGATAGCCCCCCCGAACCCTGCGGAGGGGGTAACCCTCCTCTACACTCCCTCGCGTGGAAGAGTGTACATACTTCTAGGGTGTAAATACTTCATGGGGTATAAACACGGCTGATAAAAAAAGACCTCTGAATCAGGAAGATAATCAGGCTCCACAACCAACAATCTCCCACTTGGAGACTAATCTCAACAACTCCATCGTTGTTGTATATGTTAGACTCTGAACCTTCTTGGACTTGGAAAATTTTTCATCTTCACCTTCATTCTTGAAGACCAACTGAAACTGAGTAAGAACTTAGTTTCTCCCTGGTTACTCCCTTTGTTAACATGTCTGCAGGATTCTGGCCAATGTGTATCTTTTCCAACTTCAAATGTCCATCTTCCAAGACAGATTGTATGAAATGGTACCTCAGCTGTATATGCTTAGTCTTTGAATGGAAGGATGAGCTCTTTGCAAGATGAATGACACTCTGACTGTCATTGTACAACCTGTTGTTCTTCTGCGTCTTTCCTAATTCCTCCATAAACCTCTGTAACCAAATCATCTCTTTACTAGCCTCTGTAGCAGCAACATACTTTGCTTCTGTTATTGAAAGTGCAACAACCTTTTGCAATTTCAAAATCCAACTTATTGTTGTTCCACCTATAGTAAAAACATACCCTGTGGTTCTCCTCCTGTTGTCTTTATCACCTGCCATATCTGAATCAACATGTAAGGTAGCTAGAGAGGTAGTGGGGGGGCCCAGAGGGCCCATAGTGATAATAGTGGAGGTCATTCAATGTAAGGTGGACTAGGTCCACTATATTATTAAATAAGGCCCACTATGGTAGTTAGATATAATAAATGGGTAATTAGATATAATAAATGTAAGATGACTTCTTAGAAGGTTCTACTTCTAGAAGATTCCTCCTCTAGAATGTTCTTAGGTGATGGTAGCACTATATAAAGGGATTCAAGCAATGTAATGAGACATGAAAATAAGTATTGTATTTGGAGTTGAAGTTCATTATGAGGTTGCCCCCTCGAAGAGGCAAGTGAACAGGAGAGGATCCCTTCCATAATAGGATCCATTGTATGGTGTTGCCCTACCTCAAGGGTTTCTATAATAAAGTGGTGTTTTTTAGTATTGTTCTTCTATATCTATTGTGGTGTTTTTTTATTCAGTCTTTGGATCTTAACAATGGGTATCAGAGCACTTTCATTGGCCAGAGTTGTGGGCAAATATTTTTTATTTTTGCAGATTTTTTTTCGGAGAAGAAAAAAAGAGGGCCACGACATTCCAGACATTTTCAGTATATTTCTATACAAAATTTGCAGAAAAGGGTTGTAGATCTGATTTCCTCTCAGAAAAACACCCAAGTTGAAAAAAAAAATCATCCAAAACGGAGTCCGTAAGGTCAAGATATTGAGGTTTCAAAATCTGCAATTTTTCAGGGTTTTTCTGCGGACGACGGCGCGATTTGTTTTTATTTCTGTAGCATTTGGAGGCCGAATTTGCCCAAATAAATTACAGATTTGAGTTCCTCTCACAATTTCACCCAATTTCAAAAAAACAATCAGCCGAAACGGAGTCCGGGAAGTGAAGTTATGAGCATTTTAACTTCAACAGTTTTTTAGGGTTTTTTCCGAAAAAAACACGATTTTTTGTTGTAACTTATTGTTCAATTTTTTGGGGTTTTTTTCGTGACGGCTGCAGGACCGAAGGGTTCATAGGGTGCTCAGATAGGCTATTTCTTCTCAAAACCTGAAAGAAATTCTTGAATCATTCAAAGCCCAATTGTTTCACACATTGGATGCTAGATTAGATGTGTTAGCACAAGGCCTCACAGACAGCCTCACAAATATCATCACATATGGCCTCAATGATAGTTTTCGTAGTATTCAAGATTCATTGAATAACATGCAGGAGAGATTTCTTATGGAGGGCCTCAAGGATGAATATAATCATGAAATATATGCTTGGTATGATTTTGAGGATGATTATGATGATTGGTATATGGATAGTTGTCATTTCTGGGATGACAACCACTTTCATATTTTATTTGATGACTCCACTCCACCTTCTGTAGAGAAAATCAATGTCACACATCAGGAGCTAGTTACCAGCGTTCAGTCTGCATATTCTACAGTGGTATTATTCCTTCCAGATTCTGCTACAACCCTTTTCCACTATGTGGATGGATCTTCTTATTTGGATCCACATGATATGTGTCAGTCTTTGGAGCATCATTTAGAGTTGGTTATTGGGTTCCAAAATCTTCCACGGGGAGTTCACATGAGTACTTGGACATGAGACCCGGGCTTACAATGGTGGTTGGACTACTTCAGCATGGTGGATTTCCTTTCTACATGGGACCTTGGTTCTTCAGTCTTCTTCAGCATTATGGTCCATAGTTATCCATGGGACCCTGGTATATGGTTGTACATCAAGCGTTGAGGACAACGCTTTCATAAGGGGGATGGAATGTAAGGTAGCTAGAGAGGTAGTGGGGGGGGCCAGAGGGCCCATAGTGATAATAGTGGGGGTCATTCAATGTAAGGTGGACTAGGTCCACTATATTATTAAATAAGGCCCA
>ML829688.1:46688-57493 GCA_009831015.1 Picea engelmannii
TCCTCCTCTAGAATGTTCTTAGGTGATGGTAGCACTATATAAAGGGATTCAAGCAATGTAATGAGACATGAAGAGAATTATTGTATTTGGAGTTGAAGCTCATTAGGAGGTTGCCCCCTCAAAGAGGCAAGTGAACAGGAGAGGATCCCTTCCATAATAGGATCCATTGTATGGTGTTTCCCTACCTTAAAGGTTTGGTAATAATAAAGTGTGGTTTCTTTTATCTTGTTTGTGGATCTATTGTGTATTCAGTATTTGTGGTGATTATATTGGTAGATCTATTCAGGTTCTTAACACAACATATACCTGTAGAAAAGTGTTTGAACCTCCAAAACATAATGCATGAGTAGAAGTACCTCTCAAATACCTGAGAATCCACTTTACTTCCTCCCAATGTTCTTTACCTGGATTGTTCATATACCTGCTCACAAATCCCACTGCATGTGAAATATCTGGTCTTGTGCAAACCATTGCATACATCAAGCTACCAACTGTTGATGAATAAGGGACCCTGGACATATATTATGTTTCCTCCTATGTCTTGGGAAACATTTCCTTAGTTAATTTGAAATGGTTGGCCAAAGGTGTACTAACTGGTTTTGCATTCTGCATTCTGAACCTCTCCAACACATTCTCTATGTACTCACCCTGAGACAATGTCAATTTGCGATTTTTCCTGTCTCTTGTTATTCTCATACCAAGGATTTTCTTTGCAGAACCCAAATCCTTCATCGCAAATGAATTAGCTAATTTCTTCCTGAGCACATTTATATCCTACATATTAGACCCTACAACAAGCATGTCATCTACATACAATAGCAAGATAATATAGCTTCCATTTTCTATCCTTTGAAATAAACAAAGTGATCAGAATGACATCTACTATAACCCTGTTCTATCATAAATCTATCAAACTTCAAATACCACTGCATTGGAGTTTGCTTTAGGCCATACAAGCTCTTCTTCAACCTGCATACCAAATTCTTCTTCCCTTTGACCTCATACCCCTGTGGCTGCTGCATATAAATCTCTTCCTCCAAATCTCCATGGAGAAAAGCTGTTTTAACATCTAATTGTTCAAGATGCAAATCTTCTACTGCCACAAGAATTAAAATAGTCCTAATTGAAGTAATTTTAACAACAAGAGAAAATATTTCATCAAAATATATACCTTTATTTTGTGCAAACCCCTTTACAACAAGTCTAGCCTTGTACCGCTTTATTCCTCCATCTTCTTCCTTCAACTTGTAAACCCATTTATTTTGCAATGCTCTTTTTCCTGTAGGAAACTGAACCAAGTCCCAAGTATGGTTATTTACCAAGGAATCCATTTCCTCTTTCATGCCATGCTCCCACTTCTTTTTGGTATCTACCTGCATTGCCTCTTCATAACATCTTGGTTCACCGGAATCAGTCAACAATAAATAATACAATGAAGGAGAGTATCGTTCAGGGGGTATACCTAACCTAGTAGATTTTCTAACAACACTTGCAGGTGTTTGAGGTATCTGTTTCCCCTATTGTTGTACATTTTGATTTTCTGGTTCCTCTGGAATTTCCTTTTCAGTGATCTCATCAAACACTGTGTATTCTTGTTTTTCTTTTTCCTGTTTCTTTCCCTGCAACTGATCTTTGTACATGACCTTCTCATTGAATATGACACCTCTACTCCTAATGATTTTTTTATTTTCATAATCCCATAAGCGATAACCAAAATCATTAACACTGTATCCAATAAAGGTACACTTCTTGGATTTTGCCACAATCTTTGTTCCATTTTCTTTATCAATATAGACAAATGCTTCACAACTGAAAGTTTTCAAAAAATAATAGTTTACCTTTTTTCCTGTCCATTCCTCCTCTGAAATTCTACCATACAAAGAGCTTGAAGGTCCTCTGTTTATTAAGTAAACAACAATATCTACAGCATCTGCCCAGAACTGTAAGGGCAAACTAGCATGCAATCTCATACTCCATGCACGCTCCATGATCGTCCTGTTCATCCTTTCTAACACACCATTTTATTGTGGTGTTCTTGGAACTGTCTTCTCTCTACGAATCCCATGGTATGAATAGTAATAATCAAACTCCTTGCTGCAATATTCACCTCCATTATTTGATCTGAGACACTTCAAACTTTTTCCTGTCTCATTCTCAACCAAAGCTTTCCATTTCTTAAAAGTATCAAAAACATCAGATTTTTGTCGAATGCAATAAACCCAAGTTTTTCTAGTTTCATCATCAATAAAAGTAACATAATAACGAGATCCACCAAAAGATGATACCTAAGTTGTTCCCCATACATCTGTATGCACAATATCTAACCTTTCATTCTTCTTTTATTTTCAGAATTTGAGAAATATGACTCTCTTTTGTTTTCCATAAACACAATGCTCACAGAAGTCCAAATCAATTTGTTTAAGACCTGGCAACAAATTTCTTTTGTGAAGTATCTACATTCCCTTCACTCATGTTTTCCATACTATGATGCCACAATGATGTATCCACTCCTGTAGAAGCTAAAGAGATAGAAGAGTCAGTATTACCAGTACAAAAATACAATGTACCTACCTTCTCTCATTTTTCTATCACCAATGATCCTTTAATGACCTTCCACATCTTATATGTAAATATGGATATACAACCTTCACTTTCCAACTTCCCTATTGAAATTAGATTTTTCCTTAAATCTGGAACATGTCTTACCTCTTTAAACAACCATTGGTTTCCATTGTGTTTCCATTGCGTTACTTTATTTTTGTCTTTCCCATTCCAACAATTTTGCATGGTGCATCATCACCCAAATGAACCTATCCAAAATCACCTTGAACATAATGTAGAAAATTTTTCCTATGGGGTGTGGCATTAAATGAAGCCCACGAATTTACTACCCAAGACTCAAAAACATTATCTACAGAAAGAATCAAAGCATCTTATAACACATCACCTGTTACATTTGCTTCCTAATTTCTGTCTTTCTTTCCATCTCTTTGTTTCTTTGGATCTCTGCAATATTTCTTCAGATGTCCTTTCTTTCCACAATTCCAGCACTCTATCTTTCCAAGTCTGGATTTGGATTTGCCCTTCCTAGAATTCCCATGGTTCCCTGGTCCCTTTCCTCTATCCTTTTGTCTTCCCCTGTTCTCCATGTTCAACGCATTACCTAATGTCTCACCTGTGCTTTTCTGTCGCATTTTCTCACTAAGGATAACACCAACAACATCATCAAATTTTAAATTATTTGAACCAATGATAGAGTTACTTACAACCATGACCAATTCGTTCCAGCTTTCTAGAAATCAACACAAGATTAGAAGAGCCTTGACCTCATCATCAAAGTCCACTTTTATAGAACTTAGTTGATTAGTAACCGTATTGAAATCATTTAAATGATTTGCAATCGACCCACCTTCTGACATATTCATATTAAATCATATCTTCATTAGAAATACCTTATTGGACGCCGAGGGTTTTTCATACAATTTAGCCAATGCGTCCATCAAACCCTTCGTTGTCTTTTCTTTCGAAATATTGAAAGCCACCGACGCTGTCAGGCTCAGTCGTATCATTCCTAGAGCCTTTATATCAAGAATCTCCCATTATTCGTCCTTCATAACTGTCAGCTTCTTTGATACTCCGTAAAATGGTAGGAATAGATCCTTTTGATATATATAATCTTCCATCTACATCTTCCATAACTAGTAGTTTTGGCTATTAAATTTCTCGACCCTAAACTTTCCATCTTTTGCCATTGCTCCCACTCGAACTAGGAACCCTCTTTTCCTGCAAGTTACCTTTCGCTCTGATACCAGTTGTTAGAAAAATAGGACCATGGAGCAATAAAATAAAACAAATGCGGAAACAAAACACAGAAGATACATAATAAAATAGAGACACATATTTATGTGGTTTACCTAGTGTGGGCTACGTCCACTAGAGAAATTGTCAGGTCCTTCGTTTATTATTATCCAACAAATGAAGGGATACAACCTACAACAAACCCACTGTAACTTCCTCTTCTTTCTCTCATAGTCCCCTATATCGGAATAAAATACTCACTATAATGCATAGCCACAATACATTTCCCTCATAATAGAGGGTTTCCTTCTAGGTAAGAAACCCTAACATAATTTCTATCGTTAGATCTACGACCTTATAATGAACGGTCCAGATTTACAATGAAATTACAATATACATTTACAAGGAAATTTTTCCTTCAGGGGCTTCACTCCTGAACCCCCGCTGGGGGCTCGCTTTCCCCCGAACCCCTCAGCCGGGGGGATAGCTCCCCCAAACCCTGCAGAGGGGGTAACCCCCCTCTACACTCCCCCACGTGGAAGAGTGTACATACTTATGGGGTGTAAATACTTCATGGGGTATAAACACGACTAAAAAGAAAAGACCTATGAATCAGGAAGATAATCAGGCTCCACAACCAATAGGCTTGGGGGGCCAATGTAGATCATGAAAAATTTGTTCATTTAGTAATATTGACGAGTTTGGAAGATGTAGCATTGCCAGAAACAATATTTTTGATTGTGAACTATTTACAGGAAAAGAGGGTCTTGGAGTTTGACTAGCACCAGGTTTCCAGGAAACGTTGGACTGCTCGCCAGGGTTTTCGTAAAAACCGTGGCCTTGACTATCATAGGGTAACTCCATCTATTGGGGTATCATCGACTGACTCTCGAAATTGGATGACATATCTTGTGCGAGGATTTCTCCTTGCATTGTGTTCCAAGGACCTTGGAAGGGGATGCCCCCAGCCGATCCCACGGGCATGGGTATGGAGCCCTACTCAGGTTTCCATTGAATTTGGAAAGGATTTCCCCTGACCAACATCCCTTGTGAGGGAACTGATCCCTGTCAAGGATTACAAAGACCCTGGGTGGAGAAAAATCCAGTCGTCACTCCCTGTGAAGGAATAATACCTTGCACCGGGTTTTGTTGACCAAAATTGGGGTTTCCCCCAGTCAAGAAAGCAGCCGAAGGAAAATCATTGTTCCAATAATGCACCGATTAAAGAGAACGGAATAGATCCCACCGTCGTTGTATAAGATGAAGGTCCTATACTGCCTCCACCAAACAATCTATAATTAGCATTTGGCCCGATTGGTTGTTGAAAAGAACCACTGAGTGAAGGGGATAGAGGAGGTATATGACCCCCACCATAAGGGAGAACATTAAAAAGGACAAAAGCTCCCCCGTTTAACCCTTGCATGGGAGCCTTCAAGCTCCTTGCCCCAGACCCATGGTCTATAAGGTATAATAAGAAGAACTGAGATTGAATCAAAGTTGGGCATCCCATATGAGAAGTGAGGGCTTGTCGCACTATGAGTAAACAGAGCAGTGGTCGAATCCGATAATAGTATAGAACCACTTCCCGAAGTTGAGGGAGTCGAGACCACTATGGTCCTGACAAGAGAAGGTGAGAGAGGAGCTAAGATGGCCCCTGTAGCAGTCATAACAAGAGTATGAGGACTCTTGTACAAAGTAGCATCATTCACTTCCATTGTTGCTTGTAGGAATAGTTGGCACTAAGAAGGTCTCACCTCGGGAGGGACAATCTGAATCAATATCGGTGCCGACAAGTCGGTAATCAGAGGCTTAGATGGCCTGAGATCCTCTGCTTCAAGGTCATAAATGGTAGGTTCCTTCAGAGTTGAAAAGTCTCCTCATGGAGTAGGCTTGGGAATAGTTTTTTGTGGCATGGTCGCTTCAAACGACCCTTCATGGTCAAGTATTCACCGCAATGGTGGCGAAGGTGGCTCCAATGTAACCGACGACAGTCCCTGAAACCTTCACGACCGACGGAGATGTTGATATTCCACTTTGTGAAATAATCAACCAACACAGTAAGGCTTGACTAGCATTGACCACAAAGAAAACACTAAATAGTTTCCTAAATATAAATCAAGCAATCGACTATCTAGTAGGAAGGATAGTTATGTTAATCGACACTAGAGAAACTAACCGGTATAAATGAAACTCAAACACGGAAGCACCCTATGGGTATACTTTGTGAAGCGTTATCCGACGTTCGTCCTAGGTACCAAAATATAATCCCACAGTCACCTGTGTAAGTCCCTAAAATATGGGCAGCTAGGTTGCCAACTTGCAATCAGTTACCAGGTGGGTAGAGTCAACAATTGTGCATATCGTAATGAGTAGGATAACAACCCTGAATCCCTTCAAGGGTATCGAAATCAAATGGTCTGGAAGACAACAGAGGATCTTGAATGGATTCAAGGTCCACAAAGCTTTGTAGGAAAATGTAGTCAGTATTATTCTCGATAAAGACCCTCAATATACAATCCCCACTAAGTTTAATCCAACTTTGGAGGAGTTATCTCCGCTGCCTTTCCTCACGGGACCTCGTGTTTATCCCCTATGTTAGAGGGGGTTCCCGGATAAATATTACGACACTGGATTTAAATCACTCCCTAACTCAGACTCCAATGTTTGATTTAAAGTGGTCTTGAAGAGTTTCCTCTCCAAACCTATTTCAAGGCCCTAAAACCCTAAACTAGTTTTTTAACCTTACAAATAGAAAAGTCTAATGTATTTTAGATTAGGCATTATTTTTAAGGGTTTATTTAATGAAAAGGTATAGTAGTGAAACTAATGGTGTTATAAAGAGACGAATAAGGAGGAGAAAATTAAAGAACTTAAAAGAAAAATTACTTCAAATTTAAAAGCAAAGCTTGTAACTAACTCTTTGTAAACTCACCTTTTCTTAACTGATATTTCAAGATCTTGTAAAGAAAACCTAAAAATTTCCTTCTCTTGACTACAAACTATTTATGTTTCACGAAATCAAGAAGAAATTGAAAATAAAGACTCCTTTTCCTTTTTCAAATAACAACTTTAACTACTTTACCAAACTGAAATGCAAGAAAATGAAATTTTTATTTTTTTGAACTACTTTAAAGAGAAAAACTGAAGTAAAATTTTTCTTTTTTTCAAAGAAAGTAAAAAAGGATAAAAAGAAAACTGAAACAAGACTATAAAAGACCTTCATCCCACTACAGATGACATGGATTCAATAAAGAAACCAAAAATGAGGATCTAAGACTCAACGACTTGCTCAAAAACCTTTTTAGGGTAAACACAAGAAGACTAAGGAAACAAGTAAACTGGAAACTATACCCAAGATATGACCACATAAAGAGACTATGGCTAATTCAAGAAATCCCTAAGAAGTGTGAACTTCAATCAGGAAATAGGAAAACTCCCTCTTTGTCAAAAAAAATTCATGAAACAGATACGCAGGTTGTTGCATCAATAGCCTGCGTATGTCCACGATCTGTTTATTGTGCAGAGAGCATATGTACACGGGCTGACCCAAAAGAGGGTGTGTAAACCTCTTTGTCTTTTCAAAAATAAAAATACTAGGTAGCCTTACAGAGAAGGGACAACTAGTATGCACCCTGGAGGTGACCAGAACCCCTTGACAGACTCAACAAACTTAACTGAAACTTGAAAGGAAAACAAAAACCAATCAATCAACCCAAAACCCCCTAAAAAATCGTAGAGAGATCCCTAGTATGGTCTCCAATTCTGTTAGTGGGAAAATCCCCCCTTTAACTATACCAGGGTTTAAGATATAGACTGAGCGAATGATCGTCTAAAATTCAATATATTTTCTATTCTACCCCAAACATAAACAAAAGAAAATAAGGCAATATGAGAGAAGATCGGTAACTGTACCTTTTATCCCACATCTAGTGATGATCTCCTTAATATTTGTAGTCCAACGACTACACGTCTCCTCCCAAGGCTAACCTACATCCAAAACTAGGTAAATAGGGACTACAAACATACTATTTCTATTCATGAGTTAGGGTTGTATGTCAAATTATAAGTATAAATCAAATAAAATACACAAAACATCATCATTTGGGATAGGGAAAAGAGATTATTTTATTCATCAAACAAAGACTGGAACTTACAATCTATGTCGGCCACCATTCTACGAACCTGGTCCAAGCTCCTCTTTACAATGCTCCAAGTGCACCCTGATTAGGATTCTTATCTGAATCTTCTAATCACCTCAAGGGAAGGGAATGGATTGAATGGAATAAGAAGGGGTTGATTAGGGAATGCTGAGGCAATATCTCACAAAAGGTAGCAAAATCTTGGGCAAGGAAGGGAAGTGAAATTGGGCAGAGTTTAACTGTTCTTATGCTTGGATGTGAAATGAGACCCCAACACCTCCTTTTATATGAAAAAGGGATGGTTATTTAGTTGGGTGATGGGCTATAGCAGGTGGATTGTTGAGAAACCTCCAATAGCCCGTGAATTTCACCGAATTCCTTACAAATTTTTAATTTTTACAACTTTTGCAAGCATACGCGGGTTGTTTAGTCTGCAACAAGTGTATGTTCACGGGATATCTAGCATGCACCAAGCGTATGTATGTGGGCTGTAGTGGTGCAGGGTGCGTACATTCTCTAAAAAATGGTTTTTTCATAAGAGCTCCTCAGGAGTGCTTTGGAAAAATATGCAAGTGAGAGAGCCAAGTCCATGTATGCATGAGTAGGGCATTTTAGGGCTATAACAACAAAATGATTTCTTTCATAGTGCAACTGATAATTTTCCTGCTGAACAAAATTATTTGAAGGAAAAGAAGTAATTTGTTTCTCAGCATTTTTAATATCATAATCATCAAACAAAGGAGAATTGTTGTATGGTTCAATGCATACCGATATTGAAATATGTTCTTCTTTCTCTTCTGGATACTTATCAAAGATAGGTTGATTAGAAAACATTTATGCATCTTGAATTTCAAAAATCTCCATTTCATGAGGATTTGGAAATGATGATTGAATACTAGAAACCTGATCTTCATAAGCATTTAACACAACAATTTGATCTAAGACAATTTCAAATGAATCTACTGTGATGTTGTCGACACCTTAATCACAAAGGAAATTAGTGGTATCTTCTTTCAAGACCAAAGGAGAAAAGAAGGTTTCATGTGATTTCTCCTTCATCTCTTCAACAACAACAACTCTTCCATCCACATCATAAGGCTCATGATATACTACTGATTTATGAATAAAATATTCAGGGATATGACTTTGTTCCTTAACAGAATAAAAAAACATTGTATCTTCTGGAAGAACTTCGTGAGAATTTATATCAACATGTTGGCAAATATTGAGCAAGCAACGAATGTGTGTTGATGGTTGTTTTCATTGATGGCAACAGCGAAGATGGCAGGATATGAAGGATAAAACGCGCGCAGCAAGAGAGTACAGAGAAGAAGGAAGACAGAGATCCAGTGACCGTTGGATTCCCTTCAAATTTCCTGAAAGGCCGACAACCATCAGATCTACAAAAGATACGAGGGAGATAAGTCATCGGAAATTCGGCGATCGGGACTTTGATAGGTCAAGAACACACTGCAACAGAAACTCCAAAATCGCGATATGCGATTTTGCGATGTAATCTGAGCCGTTGAGCTAGAACTGATCTGGACCGTTGATTATCTAAATGGAGTATCGGGGATCGGGACTTTGGAAGGACAAAGTCACTTGCCATTAAATCAAGCAGAGATCGGGATCATCCACGTGTAGACAGGAGGCTTCATCGGAGAATCGGGAATCGGATTTTCACGAGGCTCGTGAACAATGACAACGAAAACCCTGAAATCGCGATATGCGATTTCGCGATGAAATCGTAGCCGTTGAGCCAAGATTGCATCTGGACCGTTGATCCAACTCATGACAGCAGACCACGTCAGCAAGGGACACATGGCACAACCAGGGAATGACAGGTGTCAGGCAGATTCATCACTTCATGCACATGTAAGTCACGAATCAGAGTGACACATGGCAAGATCTAACACGTGTCAAACCACGTGTGACGTCAGCAGAGGCATCGACGATCGGGACCGTCCATCTGAGGGACCGGTGTCGAAGATCAAGGCATCGTCGGCATATTGGACATCGGAAGTCCCGAAATCCCGACATAATCGGGACCATCCATTTGAGAGGACGCGTGGCAGGAGATTGGTGCCATCGGCGAAAGTCCCGACAGGAGGTCGTTCATCGGCTAATCGGAAATCAGGATATCAGAGATCCCGGGCACAAAGGTTTTGTGCATTTCGAAATCACGATCCGCGAAATCCCGATGAGTGGAGTACAGCTGTCAGCACAGCAGCGAAGGAGGACATAGGTGTAGTGGAGGCCAGCTGTTAGCATATGAATGGAGCGTCGGGATTTGGACGATCGGGAATCACCGGGTGAATGCATTGATGCATCACAAACCCCGTAGCCACGACGGGGTTAGGTTGTGGTCATGGGTAATGGTCACACGGACCAGGGCTCAGTCAGGAGGGCTGAAACGCATCGCGAATCAGGAAATCACGATGACATAAACATTGTCATCGCAAGTGTCGAAACTCCGATGGAGTGTTAATACCAAGGTCGCACGAAGGCAGGTCACATGGACCATTGTGTAGCTGGAAGGGGCTAGCATATGGGATACCGAAACCCGATTCGAAAAAGGCGAGGATAGGTTTAATTTGAATTTCAAAAGGAGGCCCGATTTCCTCTGGGCAATAAATATGGGACCCGATGAGAGTTGAACGGGTCCTGGACCAATGGGTTTAAAAGGGGTCGATGCTCTCAGCAGAGGGTGTGGTTGAAGGAGGCGGAGGCCATTTCTCTGACAGCAGGGATATCTACTGGTGGGTGATGTCATTTGCGCTGGTAGCATGAAAGGCTGGAAGAAAGAGGAACCTCCTTGTGGGAGTCAGGCGGCAGATCTACATTGACAGAGAGATCACGACTGTGGGT
>ML829688.1:57593-76696 GCA_009831015.1 Picea engelmannii
AAGACATCTGATAAATGAAGAAATCCATAATATGATCTCTGGATGCACTATTGTTTTCATAAGAATATACAACAACTGGTCTCTATAAAGTAGACTAAGATTTTTCAGTGAAAGAAAAGTGAAAAATTGTTAAAAGCTCAAAACACTGATTCACCCCCCCCTCTCAGTATTTTTCCAACACAACAATAACCTGAGATATTTCCTTGTAGACAAGAAAATCTTTCTTTTTTTCACTATTACAAAAAATATTCTCTTGATCCATCAGAAAATTTTGTAAATCTGTAATGATTTCTTCTTCCTCTTCATGCAGATCTGCTTGGTCAATGAAATCATCTCAACATTATCAATATTACCAAAACCATCCTGGAAATCATCCTCTTGAAAAGAAGAACCAGAGAAGGACTCATGTATGATTGAATTTGAATATATCTCTTCATCACCAATTGATTTTCTTTCATCTACATAGCTAGAAGAATCATGATCATCTACTACTGTATGTTGAATATATAATTCAAATTCCCCACAACAGTGCTCCAAAAGAAGTCTTTAGGAAAATATAACTTACAATGATTGTGAAATGTTGAATGGAATTCTTTCAAAGATGAAATGATCGAAGGAGGAAGAGATTTCTACCAATTGCGAGAATCTCCTCCCAGGGAAAACATGAATAACTTCATCAATACATCCTCATGATGTATATCCAATTTATCCATAAGCTTATGAAACTCAAACAAGTGTTCAACAGGATTGCCATGTTTATCCTCTCCAAAAATAGGAAGACAATCTTCCCATTCTTTAGTATCAGGAACAACATTTGGAAAACCATAAACATTTGTAAAATCCAAAGGAGAAAACCTTGCAGTGATCCGAGCAACAAAAGAACTTGACATCTTGAAACCACTGGAGTTGCTAGTGAATCATTTGGATTCTTTGAACCAATGATTCACCAGGTGAATGATTGCAACCAATGTGTGATGCCTATTTCTTGTTCACCATCAAGAAACAAGTCTGAGCTCTTTCGTACAACTAGGGAAAAATAGATTTGTTTCTTCGTTCCCTGACAACGACGCGAAAAAATGTTATCGCTAGAGATTTCTACTAGATGCAATAGAGAAATTCCTAACACATTTTCAACAGAACAATGATTGATTGATCATATTTTTTGGGTCTATTTGACCCGCGTCTGAATGAATCTTTCAATAAATAATAATCATAAACAAGGATGCATGACTCCTTCTACTAAATTCTTCAAAATATTAAGTATGGATGGAAGATCAAGATGAACGAAACCGAAATAAAAATTCAGGTATCCAACAAGAATAAATCTGACTTTCCACTCCAGTACAAGAATAGACACAAATTCATTTAGATTTCTCATCAATCTTTGGAAATTAAGCAACAATATCTAATTTTAGGTCTTGTTTTGCTTATAGCAATATAGAGAAAAGACTACTCTCAAATAAGTCCTTTTAAAATAGCTACAAAAGAAGTTGCATTGAGTTATAGTTGTTACAGTCTAAATGAATCAGTGAGAAGAAGAAAAAGGTTGATAGAAACATGGAAAACAAAGCACATGAAAACACACAATTCATTAGAATGAAATGTGAGAATCTCCTTAGTTCTGCAAAATATTTTTATTCAAAAAGACTCTAATTACATTCCCGACCCAAAAAGGCTCTCAGGAAGCCACCCCCTGCTAATATTTCTTTTACATCCTCTTTATAGAAATATCATCTAATGTTCAGATCCATAATTTTTGGAAAAGTTTTAATTACAAAATATCCCAAAATATAAAAAATAATATGTATATCTTCTATCCTTAAACTATATTTCGAAAATATTTCAACAAAAGATAACCTCCATCGCTGTCCATTTGACCCAAGATACATAGATTTCTAATTTGCTGAAGAAGTGGACATTAATCTACTTGCTGATATTTTGGAACAAAATCTAGAACATGTGCTATGTCTGCAGCCCACAGGATCATAGAAAATATGCTTGATTTAGGAAGAGATGATCATCCTTAAATATATGGATGTCCAGGCTTCCTGAAGTAGATAAAATCCCCCATAATAACATCAAAATCCATCAAAATCCGAAAGAAAAAAGGACCCAATCCCTAAATCTTATAATATCATATCCAAAAAATTGATCTGATATGTTATAGCTGATTAATCTCCTCAAAACATGCATCAAACCTTCCGAGGAAAACAAAATAAACCACGATAGGTTATAATTCGTTATCCAAATGAAAGTTCAATTGTTTCCAAAACTTTGAAAAATGGGCGCTGCCATTTCATTTGGCAGCGCCATATTTCAAACTTTACCATATAGTTTCATTTGAGAATTTCAAGGGCCTCAATTAATGTATCAATCCTACTAGGATGACCCTTTTCAATCCTTGACAACAAGACCCATATCAATTTCACCAAGAGAGAAATATTTTTCACCTCATCACCTAGGTGCCTCTTATCCTCTAATTCAGGTGCTCGATCAATCTTCAGAGTCATGTGTGTTTGATGCTTGCAATATTTTTCATAAATTTGAAATTTTGTAGCAACCTGTCCTCCATCCACAATTTCCATACCATTTTTCACACCTAATGATGCTAACTGTGCACTTTCTGATAACTGAAATTGTCCTTTGGCCCTTTCTTCCATTATAGTAACTTGAGTCAAATTTACCTTGTTAGTCACATCCCAAATTGCCACAGTAAATGAGGGTAATCCTTCTTTATGCACACCAGATTTACTTGTTTGAAATTGCTCAAAAGATTCTGCACCATGAATTACAATGAATGCATCTAAACTTAATTTTTGATCTCCAAAAGATTCTCGAGCAGCTTCATAAATATTCATCGGATTCAAAAATCTCTCTGCATCAAATAACATACTCTCCCCTTTACAAATAACAAAAAATAAAGGTTGTCATCGTTGGGCATTGTCAATTCGGTAATTCGCGGAACTGGAAATTTCACCTTCATAAAAACCCTAAGATCTCCCAAAACCCTCAAAATTTTGCAGTTTTTCTCACGAGTTAGCTAATTGGGGTCGTCCCCGACAAAACGCATGTCCTGGTTTCCTCAAACTCGTATTCATTTGCCCGAAATCTCAGCCCGAACTTTGTTGCTCGAAAACCATTATGTTTTCCCTGTTAACTTTCATGTGGTGATCTAGAGCTTTTCTTGCT
The DNA here is from genome assembly GCA_009831015.1 of Picea engelmannii. Lineage (NCBI taxonomy): Eukaryota > Viridiplantae > Streptophyta > Pinopsida > Pinales > Pinaceae > Picea > Picea engelmannii. Next base: position 60,783 of record ML829688.1, read on the forward strand.
GAATTACGACCGAGATGGAACCCATATTGAGGAACCATGAGTTCGGTCCTTCAAGATTCGGGTGATAATGAGGAAATGTGAATGATTTCACAAATAACAAAGATACTGAATTGGAACCACAAACGGAACTATGACCAAGAGATGTCAGCCCATGATTAATTACGCCGAAAGGCGTATACCTATTGGAGATGGGCACAATTAATCACTTTTTAATTTAAAATTCTAATCTGATGGCTAATAATTGAAAACGCTGGAATATTCTTAGTCGTCCTCCCAAATCAATGAATGTGATTTGCTCTTCATAACTTCTTTGTATTTTTGAATGCATCGGTGAACCTGTTTACTTTTTAACATTTACCTAATCATATTAAGAAATCACTGTACCACCATATGATTGCCACGTTTAACTGATTAACCTTTAGAATTACCACATTTAAGATTAACTTTTGGATTTCCTCAACTCTATGTGTGTTTCAGCTGTCCGTGCATTTCAATTCACCAGAGTGTTGTCCATCCAGATAACTTTCGGCATTCACCAGCCACAACACCAGCCACTTTGCGACTGTGCTAGTTATTGTACACTTTGCTATAGCCGAGGAATCGAACTACCATTGATATGGATGATGTATGGAAAGTTGGAAGATGTATCAACTGTTCAAATAAAATACCCAAGAAAAGGTTTTGCAAGCTATTCCAAGCATTGCTTTCCATGTCAAACACTTCTTGTTACCTATCTATGCAATCAATGAATAGAAACCCTTTCAGAAGATGGATCACAAACTAATAATGTAGATCGATTCTCTGCATGTACATTGCTACAACCACTGTAAGGAATGCACCAAGGATATCACTCTTTCAGAGCTCTGTTGATAATGAAACATATTTTAATAATTTTTTTTGGTCTTCATGCAGAGGAGGTGGCTCATCTATTAGGAATGGAGGCTCTCTAGTTGTCTAATTCACCTACCATAAGGCCACTAGTGATATGATATTTTAAGAGCTAGAAAAATCACCCAAAGATAATGTAGATTCTTTATTTTACTTCCTATCATAATGCCATCTTTCAAGATCTTAAAAATTCATTTATATATTTTTTTCGCTTGGTACCTCTACAATTTGCACGACAACACAAAAACTGTAAAACATGACAACACATCCACAAAATTCAGGGGATTAATGGTGCCTTTGATATCTTTTGTGAAAACCAAACTGTATATTTGGAGGCACTTAAGACTTGGCATATGGATGCCCTGTCAACAGCTGTGTGAGCATTCTGGGCATTTGGCATTTCAGATTCAATTATTTGTACAGTGAGAAACATACCACATACATAGAGAACAACTTAATACCATTGCTTTATATTATGACTTGTTTTAACTCATTACCGGTGTGATGTGCATGAATTATGGACTCGTGGGCTTTCTCCTTAGCCCTTGGTTTAAATGTTGCCTTTGTGACTGAAGCTCAGGATTACATATGATTTGGTTTGACTTGGAGATTTGGTTGCAACTGGAGTTTAGATAATAAACCCCATACTTTAGAAATATTGCCAAACTTTTTAATATAAAAAAAATAATATATTTTTATATAATGGATTATTTTAATATAGGAAGAGCAACTTAGAAAATTTTCAAACATTATTAAAAGACCATAAAATTGTAGAAAGAGGCATATTCAGAGACCCCAACAAATTTTGACGAAAATATTTGAAACTTTGACAAATTTTTATGCAAGGGTTTTAGATTTTGACGGTACAAGAGATTGGAAAAAATGGAAAAAGGTTTAGAGGTTTGCGAAAAATGGAGAGCTTACACAGATGACACAAGATTGAAGGCTAGCAAGACGAAGATAATTTCGGCTAGAGACAAAATTTTTGGAAATGTCGATTTTTGTCCTAACATGATGTATGGTGGAGAGACAATAAGTAAACAATGTAAATTGAAATATAATGAATGAAATGTATCGCCAGTTGCAAAAGAAAACAAACGAATATTGGGAGCTAATTATCCACAAGAGAGGGAAAAAGTCAAAGGAGGAGAATTACCCATGTCTATTAAACCAAAACTCATTTCTCATTTCCTTCAAAATTATCCTTACCATGAACCTTCCATTAATTTTTTAGTGTTCTATAGCCCAATAACTGAATTCATGTAAGAGGGTTGGTGTGAGAGTCACTTCCCATAGTTATTGAGAGCATGGAGGCTGAGTAGAATTAGCCCGGGGGAGAGTGCAAGTCAAGAAAGAAAGAGAAAGAGAGGAAATTCATATGGGTAGGAGACCAAAATATACAGTCACGTTTTTGCATAGAGAGTTATTTTTACATGTAGTTTTATGGCCAACAATGGAGTTTTGAGTATTGGAGCTTGAAGGCAGTTGTTGTGGGCATGTTTGGCTACTATTTGGAGCTGTAATTTTTTGGAGAAAGAGGTTTTGTTCCTAGGAGTGATCAGTTGCTCGAAATTCACTAAACATGCATGCGTTTTTCTACTAGGTGAATTAGTGGTTTCTTCTGTACAATTCCTGAGGTCCCAAAAAGTAAACTTAATTTCCAACCTGTGTTGGAAGCCATGGAGGGGAGTGGAAAGACATGAGGGACTATGAAAAATGAAGGGGGAGTCCATCCCTTGGGTTGTGCAGGTTGAGGGGAAGTGTGTTGGTGGATTGGAATTAGATGAGAGTTTAATTGTTGAAAGGGGGGCATTATCTAACATTAGGGACCTCCGTCTCTTTTGGATTCATAGCCCCAACTCGGGGGTGTCTTTTTATTGAGAACTTAAAAAAAGGCTACGGTTGGGTGGAATGTACATCCTCTACATTGGGTTTCACATTTCATTAAGATAAGTATTCTTATGTATTGTTTTATCCATGTTAAGTGTCGATATATTTGTTATGCAATTACTCTAATTATCTTGGCTAAGGGCTACTTGCAGTGAGAATAATGATGCATACAGATCTATATTTTATGGATTAAATATATGTTTTATGGATGAATGATGCTACCTGCACTTAGTAATTACTGAGAACATTTAGAGTAGTTGTATTTATGTTTTAATTAACATGGGTAGTTGGATGAACTTGTATTTCATGATGTTTGTTAATTTCTGAATTTAGATTTAGTATAAGGAATTTTCATGGGGTCATTTTAGTAGTGACATGACCCAGCTGGTGGCTGGGTATGTGAGAAAGTGGTATCACCACTATTGGCTCAACACTAGACCCATATGGGTCAAGAACCAGTGAGAATTTGGGTAAAATTCGTTGCTACATATTTTTCTATGGAGAAATTGAGGGAAAATAGGAGAAAATCATAGTCAAATCCCCAAATTCATGTTAGAATGAATCATAACTATTTAAGAGAGTTTAATGAAGATAATTTGCAAGTTGTAGAGCCAAATTCGAATTAGAATGGTTGAATTTTGAGTTTTAATGGTTGTTGTAGAGTTACAAGAAGTTGGGTGAATCGATGGTCGAGATGTATTTTTATCTTGATATCGAAGGCTGCGATTCATCATGATAAATTTAAAAATCCATAAGGTTGGACCATTTTGAAATTTTGATCAAATCAACAATTAGGATTCATTTCGAGGATTTTTTAAATGGATCAGATTGATGACCTATATTCATTTATGTTGTTGAGGAGAGGGAATAAAATCAATGGCCAAGATAATATTTATTAAGAGATCAACGATCTAGATTCACCTGGAATTTGATTAAAATATTGATAAGTGTCGAAGTTCCCCAACTGAATTCGTCGATGGCCCATGGTCAAATCAATGAAATTTGTGGAGAGGTTTAAGTTTGCTAGCAAAACGCATTGATGTTTGATGGTCGAATCGACGATTTTGGTGAAGAGTTGAGTTTGGACAAAATATGTCTTTGATCTCCAATGGTCGATGAATCAGGGATCGACATATTTTGGCCAAATTTTCTAAGTTTCAAAGTTTACCAACAAAAATTTTCGATGGTCGATGGTCGGGGGATTGACAAGATTTGATGAAAGTATCACGCATCCAAAGAGAATCATCGATCGTTGATGGTTGATGAATCAGGGATTGACAAAATTCAGCGAAGGTTTCATGCATCCAAGGGGATTTTTGATCTTCTATGACCAATGGATCAGGGATCACCGGATTGTGATAAGAGTTTTAATTTTTCCAAGAGAATTGGTCGATCACCGATGAAGGAAAAGAGAATGATGATGTCATAATCCACATGTCATGCCATGTCATCATCCATATTTCATTCCACATCATCATCCATGTGTCATGCCATGTCATCATCCATGTGTCATGCCACGTCACTCAAGTTGACACCCTAGGATGATGTGTCATGCCATGTCAACATCCAATTGTCATGCCACATCAAACTAGAAGTCTCTGATGGCCAATGGTCAGGTCGGTCAATTTGGCAAATTTTTTTCGATAGTCATTGAGGATCGTCGATCATCTATGGGATGACAGTGGATAATTAGCCTAATTAGTGGGGGGTTTCATTCACCAAGGAATATCATTGATGGTCAATGGTTGAATCGTTCGATTTAGAGTTGAGTTGTGAACCGGTCATTAGGGAGTTGGGTCGATGGCCGACAGTCATGTCAAAAGGTCGGGAAAAGTGTGGTGCACACCCGAGGGATAACATCATTCATCGATGGTTGATGCTGTGCAAATCAATGACTTATATTTAAGGGGATATTACAGTAGTAAAATAATCGATTTTATGAGAATTTTTGTGGTTCTAGAAGGTCATTAACTTGTGGGGCATTTTTGAGGGCCAAAACAACATTTTTAGGTAGTCAAAACCCACAAGAAAAGAATATACCTTGTGTACCAAGGTACACTTTGTCTCTGGAAGCTAAAATAAAATAACTCAAAGAGATCTATCCAACAAGATAAACAATTTTCAAAATGGAGCTCGTATGAGGAAGTTACAGCCAAAACAATGAGGGTAAAATTTTGGCACCAAAGTTACTTCCTAATGGAATAACTCCATGCTCAGAAGTCCATTTTGGGCACAAGAGTAGGAGAGGGAGATATTATGACCCATAGAAGCCAGTGGTGAAATCATATTTTGGTTATCGGTACGTGAAAAATTGTTGGGAGTGAGAGAAGACACTTGTAGCATACATGCATAAATTGTGTAAAACAATCAAAACTTCTCTAGACCATAAATTTCACCTCCGAGTTCGGATTTGAGAAAACAAATAGTTGTTGGAAAGTTAATGAGGATTAGAAGACATATTTCCACCTACAATTTTAAATTGGGAATTACATTTTCTTAGAAATAGATACAAGAGATTGTTTTAGCAATAAATGAGTGGAAATTGCAACATGTGGATGTTGTAATGTTTCACTCAAAACTTAGATTGAGGCATGAGTATAGCCATTGGAAATACCTTTTATAGAGGAATAAATTTAAGGAATAATACTTGGGAGTAGTGCATTGATATTATTCATAGCATAAAATGAAGAATGACTTGTAATCTAATTAATAAATATTTTTCAATATGCTTAATTCTAATAACAATTATTGCATGCACATTCTTGCAGAATCATAGATAAATAAAATAAGAACTTAGTTCCTACATGATAAATAGAGATATAGATGATGATCAAGGGTCTTAAAGCCATGAAGAATAAATTATAGGTATGCATGTTAGCATGGGTAATGACGAGACCAAGTCTAATGGGAGAAGCGACATGAAGGAGACAGTAACTATGAGAAGCCTGCAAAAAGAAGAGAAGGGATACAGGGCCAATAATGAGAGGCTCATGAAGGCTCAATAATATACATTCCAAATCTTGAACATGATATAGAAGAAATTCAACAAAGTTTCAGGCACAAAGAAATAATCTAGTGCCAAGCAAGTGGAGGAGTCTAGGTCTCATGATAGGAGGGATGATCATGGAGGATCTAGATGATCAAGGAGTATTAAAAGGAATCATCATCATAATTACAAAGGGAACTCGACCAAAAAAACATATGCATGTTCAAGGTTGGAAATCAACCCAATTATATACTTGTTAGGCATCAGAGAAGGAGACATGGGTCAGACAACTTGCAAGGGAAATTGAGGAAAATCAAGGCATGATCATTTGATGGAGAAAAAAAATAAAGGTGGATATGCAGAAGCATGGTTTTTGGGAACAAGGACAGATTTCCAATTGCATAACTGATCATCAAATTCAAAATCTATAATTTCATCCTAACACCTTCAAGGGAAGTCATATATGTGTTGGGATCAACTAAAGCAGGTTAAGCACCTTGATGAGAAGAGAATTTCTTGAAATAAGTTCAAGAAATACTTTCAATAGAAGTACTTGAAAGAACAATATTAAGACAAGAAGATGAAAGAGTTCTTTGAAATCAAACTTGGGAACATGACCATAGATGATTATGAGAGAAATTTCTTGGAACTTATCAAATATTCCAGCTTCATCAGAGATGAGAAGGTCAAAATTCATAGGTTCCTGAGTGGAATTCCATCATTTTACAAGGATACAATTCAGTATGATGAGCCCAAGAATATACAAGAATCCATAAGAAATGATAAGAATGTGTATGAGCATGATAGAGGAAATCCAACTTTCCAAAAGGCTTGGCCAATTGTGTATGAGTACCGAGATCTCGATGACTTGAGCATCACCCCGGAGGGCCCCTCTTTTCTTCAATGAAGTCCATTTATCAACATCAACAGTATCCATCCCACCATCTTGTTCTTGAAGTAGCATTAAGTCTTTCTCCATGAGGTAATGAGTCTAGGTATCATGGTATCTGTCACTTTAATTTTTGAAGCACTTGAATATATTACATTGAATTCTCCTTCATTTCATAACATTTGCTTGGAAATTATGCTCTTTGACTTATTTATGCCTGGAAGGGTGACATGGTTCCCTAGTAGGTTTACCTCCCTTTAGGGTTAATCTCCCTTTGATCCAAAAAGGATCCAGAGAATACTAAGGACAACTCAGAATTTACAGAAGCAACTCAGGAAGATCAGAATGGCCTCAATAGATAGAGAAAGGAAAAAAATTCAAAGTCCTAAAAATTCAGTGAAACTGGAATCATCACGAAGAGCGCATCACAAGCTTTCCAACGAAATAAAGGACTCATCAAACAGAGTTACGAATCAAAAGATATTTGTTGTAAAAGTTTTGGTCAACCTAGCCTAGTCAGCAGGGATGGTTCAACATCTATACTCCTAACGTCAACATCAGTATGGATGACGTTAGCGTTCGTATAGTGTATGTGCCACATACAGAGGATGACATGTGTCATGATGACATTAGCATGGTGACTTGGCAGCACCATAGGCTTCCATGTGTCACTCATTTTCAGCATTTTCATATCAACATGTGGACCAATAAGGAGGTTCCATGTGGCAGTCCATACAACCATGCGGCAGGCCATACGGGATGTGGAAGACACGTGACATCCATACCATACATGGTAGGATGACATGACAGGCAGGTGGCGTGGCATGGTGACTGTACAGGTGAATGATGTGGGCCAATTTTTGTCTTCCACATGACCCAGTCATGGGTTGCCATGTGGTAGTGGGAAAATTCCCAATGAGAGTCCGTAACCGGAATTTCAAAAATAAAAAGGGCGGCCCTCCAAATCTAGCGGAGGTCTCACCAAATATGGTGGTCGAACTTTTGTTATCATCTAACTCTGACAAATATAAACTGTACTCCAAACTTGGCGGTGGTTTAAACCATATATATATGATGTTGTAACTACAAGCCCAAAAGGGGAGGCCTGCGGGATCGACCCCGGGACCTCCCCCAACCAAACTCCTTACATAGCATCCTCCAACCGTTGAGTGAAACAAATCCATTGGATAATCCACCCAAATATTAATTTAAATCCTGAGTTTTCCAGTGGATGGAGAAGGAGGATGCTCGATGATACGACTGGGCATGTATTATGAGGTGAGTATAGTGAATTAATTGTAGGTTGCAGGCATGAAAATCGATATGAGATTTCTCATGGGCCTAGGAGTGCCATAGTCGGATTGAGGCAGAGAGACAGTCATTTTTGTGTAATTCGATGCCACAAATTCAATGGTGTTGTCTGTTTTCTGATCTGAGAAAATATTCTATAGCTTAAGTCCAAAATGAGGTATACTTATGTATTTTTCCAAATTCTTTTGCTGAGTTAATAAAAAGGCCTACCCTTTTGAGAGTAGGACCTAGAGACGTAGGCCACCAGGGAAGAAATCCGTTATCAAGTTTTTGTATTCATATTTGATGCTTATGTCTCTTCATTATTGAGCATTTCTTTCTTTATGGTGCACTATAATTTTATGCTCATTTAATACAATTATTTATAAGTCACATTGATGAAAAGATCCCAGATCGTGTCGGTATCAGAGCAGTCATATTTGAATTGAATTTTTGCATGTGAATTATTACTAAGCAAACGCATAAGTAGGGTGAAGAAACTATTAATAATTTCAATCCCGAAGTTGGTTGCGCATCCTGAAGGAAGAAAGTGGCTGAAGAGGACAAGCGTGATGAACAGGAGAAAAATTTCCATATGGTTTTTTATCGCATGTCAGAAATGGTCGAGCGAATGTACGGAGACTACGAGAAGAGGATGAAGAAGAAAGGGAAGAAAAAGGAAGTACAATTTGATGATAATTCTTTAGTGAATCAAGGGGATGGAGGAGATCCTCTTGAGCCTCCATCTTTACCATCAAGTTCTAGCTCTTCTTTCTCTAAGCATTCTCATCATTCTCATCATTCTAGCCATAAATATTCTTTTAAGAAACCATTATTAAAGCTTGATGTAAAAATTTCTTTACCTATGTTTAATGGAGATGCTAATCCTGGAAATCTAGATAATTGGATCCAACAGGTTAAAGTATATTTCTATGTTCAAGATATTTATGAAGAGGAAGTTAAAGTGCAATTGGATTCTCTTCGGTTGGAAGGAACCGATCTCGTATGGTGGGAGAGAAAACTTCATGACATAAGTAAGTGTGGTAATCTTCTTTCCTCATGGTCGGAATTTAAATCAACGATAAGGAAACAATTTTATCCATTGGGTTATTTACATAAAGAAATGATGGAATGGAAAACTTTAAGACAAAGTAAAGGTCAAATTGTACAAAGTTTCACAGAAGAATTTAGGAAGAAATCTCTTTCATTAAACATTCCTTTGGATTCTTATGAAACTTTAATGAAGTATATTGGCGCACTTCATAGTTATATTCATCATACTTTACTATTGTTTAACCCCACCAGTCTTGACAAAGTTTGTGTGCAATCCACTCACCTTGAGAACAAGGGAAAGCATGTTCAAGAAGATCCCACAAAGAAACCTTCCAATATCCCACATAATCAGTTTAAGAAGTTTAAAAGGAAGGACAAAAAGGCCACCAATGTAAAGAGAGAAGAAGGAAATCCATCTTGCACTCATTGCAAGAAGAATGGTCATGGTGATGAACATTGTTGGAAACTACATCCAGAGAAGAGATCGAAACAATTCGGTGTAAAGGGGAAGAAAAAGACCATTTCTATAGTGCAAAAAGATCTTGGTTCCAATTTAGGAGACGAAGGAAAGATCACAACGGTTGGAGTAAAAGGTAAAGATTCCCTTCATGCTAGTTCAAATTCCAGTAATGAATCTCATGATGATGAAAGAAAGAGGAATGAATTATTTCATATAAGAGTTGTACCTAAACACACTAAGATAGATACATTGTTTGATCTGGGTTCCCATGTAAACTTGATATTTGAATCACTTGTTAAAAATACGGGTCTTGAAACTAAACCACATCCAAAGCCTTATCCTCTTGGTTGGGTATGTGATAAATAAAAACGTAATGTCACCAAGCAATGTAGGGTTAGATTTTCTATTGCTTCAAAGTTGATTGATGAAGTGGATTTCGATGTTGTATCACTTGATATATGTGGAATAGTGTTGGGGAGTCCGTATCTTTATGATAGAAAATAATTCTTCTTTCTTCATGAGAAAAAATATCACCTTACTAAGGGGGGAGTGGAATATATTGTTAGAGCCCAAAGCATGAGGGTAAAAACAACACTTGTTAGTGCAGGAAAAATGAAGAGACTCATAAACACTAATAAGAGATATGTACTCATGGTCATAAGGGAAGAATATGTTGGAACATTTGACGCTTTTCAAGGATGTGATCCTTCTCATAAGAAAGGATTAATTGATATTGTTTCTAAGTATGATAATATTTTCCAGGAACTAGATGGATTACCTCCTAAGAGGGAAATCCAACATGAAATACATATTCAACATGATTCTCCTCTTCTTAATGTGGGCATGTACATGATGTCAGTTGTAGAGATGATAGAGATAAAAAAGAAGCTGCAAGGCTGATTGGATCATGGGGTCATCAGGCCCAACTCATCTCCTTGTGGTTCATCGATCATGATAGTTCCAAAGAAGGATGGCACATGGAGAATGTGTGTCTATTATTGGGCCTTAAATAAAATCACGGTGAAAAATTGATACCCTCTTCCTCGTATAGATGATTTACTTGATCAGTTAAAGAATGTTCTTTATTTCACTAAGTTGGATTTGCACAGTGGATACCATCAGATCAGGGTTGCAGAATAGGATGCATGGAAAATTGCCTTTAAAACCAAACATGGATTGTTTGAGTGGTTAGTTATGCCATTTGGGATTTGTAATGCTCCGACAACCTTCATGTGTGTGATGAATGATGTATTCAGGCCATTTCTAGATGATTTTGTGACTGCATATTTAGACGACATTCTTATATTTAGTGGTACTTGGGATGAACATGTAAGTCATGTAAAGAAAGTATTGGATACTTTGCAAAGGGAAAAGTTGTATGTAAAATGATCTAGGATCTTTTCATCAATGTGACTTATAAATAATTGTATTAAATAAGCATAAAATTAAAGTGCACCATAAAGAAGGAAAAGATCAATAATGAATATACATAAGCATCAAATCTGAACACAAAAACTTGATAACAAAGTTCTTCCCTGGTGGACTATGTCTCCAGGTCTTGCTCTCAAATGGGTAGGCCTTTTTATTAACTCAACAAAAAAATTTGAAAAAATACATAAGTATACCTCATTCTAGAATTAAGCTGCAGAGTCTTTTCTCGGATAAAAAAACAGACACCACCATTGAATTCGTGGCATCGAATTACCCAAAAATGACCTTCTCCACACCTCAATCCGATTCTGTCACTCCTAGGCCCATGAGAAATCTTGTCTTAGTTTCTGTGCCTGCAACCTGCAATTAATTGATTGTACCCACCTCGTAAAACATGCTTGGTCGTACTGTCAAGCACCCCCCTTCTTTGTCCTCTAGAAAAATCAAGATTTAAATTAAAAGTTAGGCAGACTATCCAACCGAGCCATTTGGCTCAATGGTTGGCGGATTCTATGTAAGGAGTTTGGTTGGCTCAATGGTTGGCGGATTCAATCCCACAGGCATCCCCTTTTGGGCTTGTAGTTACAACATCATATATATATATATATATGGTTTAAACTACCACCAAGTTTGGAGTACAATTTATATTTGTCGGTTTTGGATGATAATGAAAGGTCAGCCACAAGATTTGGTGGGCCGCCCTTTTTATTTTTAAAATTTTGGTTACAGACCCTCATTGGGCATTTTCCCATAGCCACGTGGAAACCCATGACTGGGCCATGTGGTAGCCAAACATTGGCCCACGTCATTCACCTGTAGATTCACCCTTCCATGTCACCTCCCTACCACATCATCTTGCCACATATAGTACATATGCCACATGTCTGCCATGTCTTGTATGAACTTCCACATTGTTGTACGGACTTCCATGTGGAACCTCCTCATTGGTCCACATGTTGACATGAAAATGCCAAAAATGAGTGACACGTGGCAGCCTCTGGTGCTGCCATGTCACCATGATGACATGAACATGACATGTGTCATCCTCTACGTGTGCCACATACATTTTACAGATGTTGATGCCATTTGTACTGATGCTGACATCAGTAGTACGGATACTGACTCATCCCTGTTGACTGGGTTAGGTTGAACAAAACTTTGACCACAAATATCTTTTCATTCGTAACTTCGTTTCACAAGTCGTTTACACCGTTCAAAATATTACAATGCACTCTTCGTGATGATGCCAATTTCATTGAGTTTTGAGGACTTTGAATTTTTTCCCTTTCTTTGTCTATTGAGGCCATTCTGAGGTTCCTGAGTTTCTTTTGTGAATTTTGAGTTGTACTTAGTCTTCTCTGGATCTTTTTTGGATCACCCTTTAGGATGGGTTTTCACTGGGTGGGTCTCTGAAAGGTCATCATCCATTCCCTCCATACTTACCACTTTCCATCTTTATTCCTCTCATCTCCCCTTAGCTTTGTTCGAGCATTGGTATTGGCCACACTAGAAAGGGTTGTACCTTTCCTTGTGGGAAGAAGGGGCTAAAGGAACAGAGTTTAAAAGTAGCTGGAAAGAGTTAAAAGTTGTTGGCTATTATAGGATGACCCAAGTTCTAACTACATGACTACCAACTTCCATTCAACCATCGACCCTTTTGGATACCAGAAGGAAACACATCGCACAAAGTGCACTGCGCAATATCATCCAAGATGGATTCAATGGGTGTTCATAGGAATTAGGTGTCTCCAACCATGGGATGGGATGTTCTTCTCTCTCAGGGGAATTAGATCTACTCAACAACTAGCCCTCAAATACTCATGTATTATGCTAACCCTAACAAGATCTTAGTTTTGACTAGTGACACAACTACTCCAAAAGAACTTCATGAACCATTATAACAACATATACCAAATGAAATCTATTCATTTACTGCAACATAAGATTCAGATATGAATACTTAATATGACATTCATCCATTAGTGTTGTTCTACATATTTCATCAGTTATTCCTAGTGCGCAATATTATTTCCTTTACCATTTTAACATGTTCAACATAAACTCATTAAAGAAAATATAATCAAAAGTACTGCATACATTCACACATAACCCAGATATATTGTGCTTCACCCCCTCATGGGGCTACGCCCACAAAGATGAGTCACTTCATCTCTTTATTAATATTCATGCAAAATCCAGTGCCACGCACTGTACATTTATTCCTCCATTACAATCGATCTCCATAGATCGCAAAAGTCCTCACAAAATAGAGAAATTATAACCAATATCTTAACCAACCCCCTAACCAACCCTTTTCATAGTCCTAATACATTCTGTTATCACATAGAATTGTAGGGTTAAAGAATCATGACACAGAACATCTTATTGTCTTCAGAGCTTGTATTTTAAACAAATTCTCAGAGATTATGTCATACCATCAACTAACAACCTCCTCAAAGTGTGCAAGTTATATTTGAGTTGGCACTACGAACTAGTTAAGGAAGAGGGTTGAAGGTTAGGAAGCTTGTAGGCATCTGAGTGAAAATCTGAAACTACCAGCATCAACCTCATAGCCATTAGGTACTCCATGAGATTTTTTTTCTTGTTTGGAGGTCAAAAAGGGTTTGGCTACTTGATTTTCCTTTGGTTCTATGAACTAGCTCAGGTGCTACGAATTTAGAGAAGTTCTATGAAATGCACTACGAAATGTGTTGTGGAAACTCTGTCTAATACTGTTGAACTGGTATTTTTGACCAACTGACTTCTAGAAGGATTTCCGGGTGAACCAGGATGAATTTTCAAAATAAAAGGAGGTTATTATCAAGAACGGACCCATGAACATTAACCTATTTCATTTTTCACACAGGTGTCACAGATTAGGGGATTCGAAAAAATCTTTGAGCCCTATTGTTTCAGTTTTCATGATTTCCTGTTTGAGACATGTTTTTGCGAAACATATTTCGACCAACTGGAGATGAATTTCAAGAAACTAAGAGAGTTTTTTACTTAGAACAAGCTTATATAAAATAACTTTTCTAATATTTTACACAACGGTTGTATTTTGAGAATTCCAAGCGGCATTTTGAATCCTATTTTTCAGAATTTTGCCTCCTGAAAAGAAAGAAATCAGTTAAAACATGTCATTGTCTGTTTGTAACTGTTTCTATTTTGGGAAAGGGGCTGGAGTTCGAATTTGTGAGATGGAAAGGACCTATAGTGCTATATATGTCATGGTACAAGAGTAGAGTGGGGTTGGATTCATGAGCCAAGAGAGGAGAGAGCTGGAGGAGAAATTTTAGTTGCTCATTTGTAAGCCTGAGGGCATGTTTGTAATGACATTTTCTCCCATTAAAGATTCATGAGAGCTGTTATCATATTGTCTTCTTTGTTTTCTCACTTATTTTTTATCTTCTTTCTTGAACATATTGCAGATTTTGAGGATCACAGTTGTCATTGATTAATGGATTCATGAACAACAAAGGATCTGATGTAGCTTGCACATTAAATCATTGGTCATTGTTTAAGAAAATCTGTATCTATTGCAGAAAGGATCTCTATATAATGGATGTTATTCCTTTTGTCATATTCACTATGCTTCTACTCTTTAGTATATATCTCTTTGTCTGATATACAGTTTGATTTCCTTTGATCTATAGGATTTTATGACTCCATGCCCAATGGAATGCCTCTGCATACATTTTGTTTCCCTCTCCCTTTGTTTCCTAGTCTTGTTGATCCACCTACTTAAACCATTTAATTAATTTATATTATGATGGGTACTAGGCTTTCAATTATAGAAGTCTAAGTGTGAATCTTAGTGCTAACATTCTTGGTGTTGTTTCCAGGGATGACAATGAAGACGCCTTCCCTGGGTAAACTATGATGATTAGATCTATCTTTGGATGGTGAACTAAAGCTAGACACTTTTATACTGCTTATATTTCACCATGGTGACTCCAGTGTTCATATATCTATTGGAGACGCCATTGTTTTCAAATGGACAAGATCCTATCTTAGAGGTATGATTTCTTTGATTTTTCAAAGATAGTCATTTTTCCAAATCCAGTTCCTAGTAGAGATGAATGGGAAGGTTTCTTTCCTAGGTTTAGAGGAGAGGATTGGGAAGTACCAGTTGAGTTTTTATTAGACTTTCATGAGTGCATTCTTAAGTTGAAAATTATACATGAATATGTCCTCATAAAATTGTTTACATACTCTTTATATAGAGCAACTCGTGATTGGTGTAGATCACTCCCAGTTGATTGTATTACTTCACTAAGACATTTTCATGTTGCATTTTGTTTGTTTTGCAAAGAGAAATTTGCAGTTGATTTCCTTTATCGAGAATGTTGTTATGAATTCGATTTTCTGAGTAAAGGATCAAATAGTCTTAAAGAGTATGCTGCTATAGAAGACACTTTTCATTATGATCAAGAGGTTGATGATCTTCAAAGTGATAGCTAGGATGTAGATACTTTTGACATTGTATCAAATGTATTTACTGTTTTAAGTTTTCATGAAATCAAATCGTTTCCTTTGAGTATTCAAATGATAAAAATAATATATTTACTAAAGCACATACATAGCTTATTAGCAGCCAACGAGTATATGATAATGAAGAAGATATGGAAGAATTGCAGCAATAGTTGGAATTCTCTTTATCACCTATTGATGAGCATAAAACTCCACGGATCAGCAAGGAAATGTCTATCATTTCTATACCTGCACTTGCAACAAACATCAAACAACATATGAGTAGCTGCAAAGTATATGAGGACCATCATTTTATTGATGAATCAACCTTCACAGAGGAGTACTATGGTTTTCTTAACCAACTAGAAAAGTCTTTTCATAAGTTTCATGATCCTGTGGATTTTTACATAGAGTTTGTTAAGCCCTAATATTGGCTCATTACCCCTTAATTGGGGCATATTAGATTAGTAATGTTATTTTATTTATGTTGGCTTTAGGCCATTAGTTGTAATTTAGATTAGTAATGTTATTTTATTTATGTCGGCTTTAGGCCA
>ML829689.1:0-40362 GCA_009831015.1 Picea engelmannii
TGCTACTGCTGGTTATATCACTGTCATTAATGGTTATTATTACTGTCATTACTGCTGGTTGAATGCAAGTTTCTTTCCGGTTGAATACTGTTCAAGTAGTGCTGTTGAAGACTATTTGCTCACTGGAGAACCAGATATTTCCTGCTGTCATTATTGTTGATAACTGGTGAACAAACTACAGTATATTACCTTGTTTACTAGCTGCACTAAGGCCCTAGAAACCCTAGGGATATTACACCCAAACTGTAAACGTGTTGGAATCTTGTGCCTTATAACTGACTTTGGTTCATTTGCATGCTTAAAAAATTGATCATACTAGTACAGATGCTTTATTTAAACAAGGGAGGATTCGGGGGGACTGTACATGGAAAGCCATGCCTGTTGTAATAGATAAGAAAATGTATTTGCAACTGAAACATAGCTAGATTTCCAATCCTCTAGAGATATACTCCCACTTTCATTTTGATCTGGTTCTTCACTGTTGTAATGGCATGCCATTGCAGCTCCATCACCAGCTAACTTTTTCTCTATTTTCGTGTCAGATCTCACTCTTGCCAGGTGTTGCCTAAGGTATTCAAGCTGATGACCTAAATTGAGAATCAAGCTATTACCATGAACTCTGATTCCTGAAACACTTCTTCAGCTGCTGTCCAGGGAAACTATTGCGGCTGGGGTTTAAGAGTAGAGAAGGTCAAATAATGATGACCACTGGTAATCTGAGTGGGGAGAATCGAGATGAGGAGAAGACACAGGGCTAACTTATTTTAAGGTTTTGGTGTATGTACTGAAACTAAGGTCATTCTCCTTGGCATTTGCCACTTCAACCTGCCACATAGCTTCATTGAAAATTTTTAAACCCTTTTGACTTGCCAAGTGTCAACACTAAGTTGAGATAGACTTGATCAAATATATTCCATGACATTGCATTCTCTTAGGGCTGTCGCTCTCTGGGTAATGAATCTGATTGACAGAGAAAGATTCAGTTACATATCCAGCTTCTTTGCTGAATGCCCCAGTTTGGCTGCTTGGCATTTTGGTTAAGGACCTATATATTATCCACAGGTAGTTAGTATTGAGTTTGCATTCTGTTATGAAATCCTACCAATTATTTTGACTTGATTCAAAAGATATTTGAAGGAAGTTAATGGCATATGGTGTGATTACTTGGTGAATATTTTTATTGGGTATGCTGTTGACATGGACGTATGTAGTAAATTTTTGTCAAAATCATTTACATTTGACAAATTTCATATTAAATATGATTTCCCATAGGAGTGCACTAAAATGTTGCAAGAAAAAATACAGAAATCCTAATCTTGTGACTGTTGGGAAGTGGACCTTGAGCAATGGTGGTCTGAGAATTAAGATATTCTATAGTGCAATACTAAATCAGATAGTTAAATGTTTGCAAACTACCTTATTCTATCTACCAATGAGTGAAGTAGTGTGGATTTTGCATTGGCTGGTATACTTGATTAAAGTAAATCAGCATCTACTGTAAAGAAACTTGAACACTGTTTCTTTAGTACTTTCTGACATCAGATAATTTCAAAGGTTTAATATTGACTTGCCTAAGCATACTTCTTCAAGGGACTGCTGCATGAAGGTGTAACTTAATATTTGAAATTTACCAATGCATAACGGGCCCTTTGGATTATTTTGTATAGATTTGTTTCCTGGATTGTTAAAAATGAATTATATTTCATACAAGTTTGTTGCAGTATCTCAAGTATTTTAAGAAGTATTTTAAGAAGTATAGAGGAATGGCCAAGGGTGAACTCAGAGTCTGCTTAGAATCGGGCTGGTTTGATTTTATGACTCGATTTACTAAAGCTACATAAAATATTAAAATTTTAATGAAAAATATATATTTTAAAGATTCCAAACCATGATTCCAAACCATTAGAGACAAAATATGCAAAGTCTGCTCATTATATACCATGTAAGGGTGAATATATCAAAATAGCACCGAGTGAAATACATATATGGAACAATATACCTAATCAACAAGGTTTTGAATGACACAAGAATCCGGTCAACAACTCCTCCAAGCTTGAAGATGGGCTGTAGCCTCCTAACTTAGATGCCTAATCCATCACAGATGACACACGAGGATTACCAAACAAGCTCCAAGCTCATTCTAAATCACAACTCTTCAATGCTGCTCCAAAAACTCCAAATGCTAAATGAGAGGTGTGAGAGCTAAGTTGCACGAAACAAGGAAATGTCTAGAAGTTTCCAGAATGGGGACGTCAGGAAACACGACCCTCCAAAAATGGAAACGTCAGGGAAAACACCGTATATATATATATATATATAACACATTATCTTGCAAAAAAGAGAATGATGCACATAAATGACATTTTAGAAGGAAAACCATGTCTGTCTTAACATGAAAGGATATGTGGCATAGAGTTAGAGGAGTAATCCCTTGCATGAGGACACTTGGATACAACCATGGAGTAGGAGCATTGGACTAACATCTTGTTAGAGAGTGCATCATCCTAGAGGAGATGCATTAAACCCTAGGAGAATCATTCTCAAGGGTGTTTCATCATGGGGGTTGGATAAACACTAGTATGACACTTGTACATCCTTGTATTGTAGAGAGCAGTGTTATCAAAACTGAACTGGTCAACTCCAAAAATGTTAACCGGTGGACATCGAGGTATATAGAGGGCTTGGTGCTCTTGATTAAATGCCAGTTCCATACCCTCATACATGATAGACTCTAGTGGAAACACTATAATCTTGCCAATCTTGAAATCTTGAAAAATGTTAAGTCTGTTGAATTTTGAATGGGACCTAAAATTCTACTTTCTCCATATGAAGTTCAATGAGGTTGGAACCACTCTCAAACATCCTGAAACAATTAATGGTAATGCTAAAAATTTAAAGTAAAAGGATGAAAATGAAAGATAAAGGAGAATGTCACTTTTACTTAATTACTAGGGTGGGTGAAATGGTGATGCTAGTTAACTAAGCATGTGGACAGATTTAAAATGTTTTTTAGTGGTTAATGATGGGATTTTTTGCCACCTAAGGAACCCACGACCCTCTTGGTTGCTTGGATGGGCTTGCACAGTAAAAAAAACATGTAGAAATGACTGTCGTTTGCGTCGAAACAACTGGGAAATGCCATTGTTCGTACTGTATGATGTTTCCAAATCAAGAAATGTCGTACGATACAAACGACGACGTTTTCCAGTCGTTTTGCGTTTTGACGTGTTTCATGTACTAGTACGTAGCCTAGGGGGGCGTTTCTTGCAACATAGTGTGAGAGCAATTGGGGGGGGGTCTCTATATAATGTGTTTTTAGGGTTTAAGGTGATAGAATTTAGGTTTTAGGTATATATTAAAAAAACTAAATAGTTTTTTCCTCAAACTGTGCACTGCGGCCTGTAGGGTGCCAAATCAGTTTGACTTGGCTGAGTAGATATGGACTTGGTTGAGTTGGCTTGGTTTGGTACCAAACTGGCCGAGTTGTACACTGACTCGGCCAATTTAGTACCTAACAAGTCCTCGATTTGTTTAGGAGGTTGAGTTGATACAAATGATTGTATGACTTGGTCGGTTCGGGACCAAACCGGTCCCTAATCTGTTTAGGAGGTCGAGTTGATACAAATGATGGTTGACTCGGTAAAGTCAACGACGTTTGAGTTTGAGTCCACCATTTTATAAAACATGATATCAATTAAATTTGCTGAAATTTAAGGTGAAAATAATTGATCAAGCTTTAATATTGTTTATTTAGATTGGAAATGGGTCAATCAATTATTCTTGTTTCAAGTGTTTTACCTTTTGTTAAAATTGTTTTGTATGTTGATGTTCTGTTCTTGTAAAAAAGGTTGATCTGCAATGTCTAAAATTAAACTCTTGCTTGCCTTATGACTTATGAAACTGTTCACTCTTAGTTGAACACATTGATCTTTTTTGATAGGTCTATCTCTGGCTTATGCAATAAACATATTCTGAGATGTGCAATAGTTTCTTTGGTGAGGTAATTGCTTTTTTAGTTAGACTTTAGTTGGACTCCCTACCTTTTCAAGTCAATGAAATATTTCATTGTGCTGAGATGCAACATTATTGAGATGTCAGTTCATTTCAATGTGTTGAAGTTAATTTCGATGTTTGATCTTGATTGTAGTTTACATGTGGATATCCCAATGTGAGTCATTTGCTGGTTAAGTTGTAGTGTACCCGACCACCTCGATGCCTGCTGGGATGGTAGGGTACTAGGAAATTTCACAATTTCCCTCCGATTTCACCATAAGCACAACCAACCCTTGATACCATATCACAACACCTTCTCCATCAACAATTTTACATGCAAAATTATGCATAACACATTAACAATTCATGAATGTAAAAATACACAGAGATTCTATATGCATTCAGTAATTAACACATCAATACATAATGTAGCAACATTAGAGCACATATAAACATGGCACTTATCTTTTATGAAAACACCGACATGGTGCAGACCTCAGACGTTCCTCCCAGCCATAGACCACACTACTCATAATCTCTTAGTAGTGAGTCACCCCTGAGTTGGGGCTATTACTCCACCAGGGCAAAGGCTTCCTAAGCCAACTATGGCCCACGGTCAGTATCAACAAGGTCCAGGCCAAGGTACCAAACCTCAACAACACTCCAACCTACAGTCTCTCATTCCCCATCAGCTTGCACTAAGAAATTTGAGGTTACTAAGGCTGCCCAATAGGCCTGTCAAATGACCTCTTGTTGGGCACTAAGTTCAAGGTAGTTTTAGAACTGTTTTTGTTGCTGTTTTAGGACTGTTTTCTCGCTGTCCAAAACAGCCAACAAATCTGAACTTTACCCACTCTGAAATCTTCCCTTGAGCTTAGATTTGATGCTCTTTAGTACCTCTTGTTATAAGGTTTAATGATGGATAGTTTTGCTATCCAAGTTAGCCTTCTTTAACATGCATTAAACATCAAATACACCTCTAGGATCTTTAACAACCTACAACTGAAAATACTAAGCAAACCATGACAAATGTACACATGTGTTTTTGGTCAACATGACCCTGGAAAAACGCCCTGTGGGGAAAACCAATAAGAGAGATAGATATATATGGAGATCTCAAGCAAATGCTACAACAAAGGAAATGAAACAATGGAACTTGACACAATAGCAATCCTTCTCAGAATGCTTTGGAGTTCCTTGATCTATGGTGCCCCTTTTGGACTTGTGCGCCCCTCTCCTTTGTGCCTGCTAGAACTTTGCTTGCTCCCCTCTTGAATGCTTTGCTTGAATGATGGATCCTTGCACCCCCTCTTCCACAATGGTGCACCCACCTCCAATCAAACAATATCCAAGCTCTGTGCCCTCTAGAAACTGTGCTTGCTAGACTTGCGCCCCTAAACACAAGGTGCGCCCTCCATCTAGCTCATCCACATAGCCTCCATGAAAGCTCCCTCAAGCTACCTTGCGCCCTCCTGTACACGTGCACCTCCTTTGCTCCTCCAAACCCTCACTTCTCCTCTTTTTTCTTCTTCACTCTATTCTCCAAGTGAACAATGAGCCTCCTTTTCCCTCCTATGCCTTATTTAGCCTAATCTCAAGGCTAACCTAGAAAACCAAGGGCTCAGATTAGATCTAATCCTTTCTCCAAAATGAACGGATGAGATTAGATCTCATCATTCACTTATGTCTCCATAATTTCACTTTATTTTCATTAATTCACATTTAAGTGAAATTAATGTCACTTTATGACTTAAGTGAATAAAGTCACTTTAGACTTAAGTGAATAAAGTCAAAGTGAAATTATAACATAAAGTACAAGCATGCGGGTCAAACTTTCCCCCTCTGTGTTTAGAGACTCACAAACACAAGGGGACCACTTTCCAAGGTACCCAAATCTCAACATGCACAACCCAAGGTAGTGTGTCGCCTTCTCTGCACTGCGGTCCCTTAAGCTGCACCACTACCCCTCATGGGCTCTAGCACACACTAACCAGACACTGTGGTTCTGGGAGTTCCAACTGCCCTTAGAGGTCTCCAGGTACCCTCCAGGCCTCACACTAGGGAACCTATCCCCACACTTTTCCCTCCAGGGCTCCAACATTCCCCAAGGCAACCCAAGAAGAAGTGTACACACACCCAGATCCACAGGGTAAACTCCGTAGTCTGGGTCGCCATCTCCCCCAAAGCAACTCTTGTAGTCAGAATGGTAAGAATGGAATGGATAATTACACTAAATTCCCCCTTTAAATATGCATGTGCCCTTTTTGACACATGGCACTCATGACCCCCTTTTCCACTACATAGGAGCTTAGGTTATAAAACATGCATAAAGGCTTAGAGCATCATTATATTATATTTTCCTTAGCCCCCTTGGCTTAAGCCCCCTTTACCTAGCCCTTAGCCCCTTTCCCACTTATGGAATCTTAGCCCCCCCTCTTTCTTCTCTGACTTGGTATGCGACTGTGATGTATTTTATTGATTCGAGTGTGATTACATATTACATTTATCAGGCTTGTTGGCCTTTCAACACATAGGCTCCTTGGCCTAAATCATACAGGCACATTGGCCTCAAAACATATAAACATATGCATGCTGGCCCTAAAATACTTATATACACATGGGCACATAGGCCCCACACATCATGGCTCACCATCCTAATCAAAATATGTACAAATACATACATGGGTCAACTTGGGGTGTTACATTCCCCTCCCCCTTACTTTTGCACTGCCTTTAATGCATCTATATACATTTGTACAATCAAAGTTCTTCAACATTCTCCAAAAATCGTTTTGATCTTCCTATACAATATGCACATCCACTGGACCTGGAAATCACCCTTGTGCTCCACCTTTTTCGCTATTTAGAACTGGCATGATCCTCATCATACCTATAAGTAAAACACATGAATAAGATAATTAGTACATGCATAAAAAAAAAACTCATGTACACTCTTATAAATAGTGCAATTGACATCATTAATGTTAAAAACTCCCTTTTAGTCGGTGGGTGAATCCTTCGAGTTCCACTAGCTGCCCGACATAAGGCCCATTAAAGTATTCACTGCTTGAGAGATTAAGAATCCTTTCAATTTACAACACTTTGTGTCTGCGCAAGTTCAGAGTATATGCCTGAGATGGTTGTATGCAAATGCCTTCCAAGAATGCCCCGCTAAGTGCCATTCAACATTGACTGACATGTTACATTTCCATAATTGTCCATTAGACCAATGTTCTTCCATCTCCATGGGGTTTCTGCTCATTGATTGACATCAACTATGGATTGCAAAATACTTACTCTTTCACCATTGCCACTTAGAGCATTGTTTTCAGTCTTTGCATTTTGTTGCTTTGAGCCAACTTGTCCCACAACTTCAACAACAATTTGGTTATGCTTATTACCATGTTGTGTTGCTCTTAAATCACAAATTGTCTCCTGGTCACTATCAACTGATTAGTTTGAAGATGAATTCCACACACGAGCTGTTCTGTTGCTAAAATACAAAGTTTTCAATGCCTTCAATATTGGCATTAGAATCTTTAGTGCAATTATTATTTACCATCTGATAGCTGCTTTCTAGCATTTGCTGATGCCTTTATACTTCTTTGCCATGTTGACAATGGAGAACCCTTCCAATGTCATCCAAAACAAATACATGCCAACCAAAGTCAACAACCAATTCATACACATCCTTGTTGCAAGTCGAAAGAATAGCACCTGAGCTTTCATTAGAATTTTTTTTTGGATGCAATTGAAGACTATAATGATTATGGGCTAAAGAACAACATCTGACATATACCTGTTAATTTTAATGACAAAAATCAACAAGCTAATATTCTGTCAAACACTTAGCAACCTAGAGATAATTGTCTTGCATGAACTTTCAAAATGTCACAAACTCATATTTAGAAATTTCCATAAGCAAAAATACACATTGCTAAGCAAATATGCAGCGGAAATAAACACAATGGACAACATTCAATAACCCATTAAAAACTCAGAAATTTAGGCAAATGCTAGGGAAAACCCCAATGTGGGGAAACCCAACGAGAGAGAGAGATCTTATTTATTGCTTCAAGAAAGTACATTACAACAACACACTCACAATTTCCATCCAAGAAAAATACCTCACAGTAACAAATCTGTCCCACAAAATTTCTGCCTTGAAAAACATGCCCAAATTCGTATTGTTGTACGACCTCCTCAAATTATGTGCCTAGAAATCAGTGCCCAGTAGAGTGCTATATGGCCCAACAACAACAAGAAATCTCCAAAAAAATTTGCCTCGATTTTCGTGCCAAAGGACAGCCTAAAAAATTGTGCTTTCTCCTTGCTGTACAGACTGTATAGATTCGTATAGTATGGCCCATCAACAGAAAATAAGAACAACACTCACAAAGAAAAATTGCCTTGGAATTTGTGCCCACTCTATCTTGGGAAATGTGCCCACCAAGCTGCTCACTTTCTTCTCTCAAGCTTTTTCTGAAAATTTCTCTCAATCTGCTTCACTCGTTGTGTCTTGCACACTACCCAATGCATTCTTTTATAAATCTGAAAAATGACATTTTCCCTCCAAAGTGTCTTTTCACCTTTCCCAACCCTAAATCCAAAGGCCAAGATCTAATCTTGCCTTTTTCAAGATCAAGGGTCATGATCCATTCCCACCAAAATGAATCACTTAAAATATTAAAGTAATTTCAGTTTATTACATAAGTGCACTTTGTGAAATAAAGTCATTTTAAAATTAGAAGGTACACTTTATTAAAAAGTCACTTTAATAAAAAAACCACTTTATAACAACTTTATAAAAACCCATTACTAAGTTAAGTGCCTGGTAGTGTAAACATAAGATTACATTCACATTCAAGACAAAATATGCGGAGTACCTCCCAAGCTAAAAAGCTAACGCTCCCTCTTAGCGAGGGAAGTACTCGCTGCCATCACTATCATCTGGTTGCATTATACTGTGTTCTCTGTAGGAGCTCCCTCTGAACCTGGAGCCATCCTCAACACCTGCACAGAACTCGAACTAGAAGATCTTCTCCTGGCAACAATTCGGAACCCTGAGCTCCTAGGAGAATCCACTTCATCCTGAGCATTGGTTCGATCAACCTGGCTGAGCCTCCTGCCAGTGCTCAGAAGAGACTCACTCTTTTTTCTCGAAATGCGAGACTGAATCCTTGGCGCCACCGCAGTGTCAGGATCCTCCTCACGCTCCTCATCCGACGCTGAATCATACACTGAAGGTTGTCCTCTCAACATATACAACCTGTCCACCCGATTACCGATCAATTGCAGCTCCACCGGGTCCACTCCCTCCCTGTAGATAAAGACATGTTCCCTCTTGAACAATACACAATATCCTACATCCTCCAAGGCTGAGACTGAGAGCAAGTTAACCCTCAACTCTGGAACAAAGAGAACTCCATCAAGCTCCATGAGTCCCCCATACTCGAGTTGGAATCTAACACTCCCAACTCCACGTACAACTCTTGCCATACCACCTTCATTTACCACCTATCGGTCAGGACCAGTCTCTGTGATATTTAGGAATACTCGCCAGATTCCCGTCATGTAGCAAGAGGCTCCACTATCCACAATCCATCTGATATCACCTCCAAATCCTCTGCTGCCGACACTGGAAACTAGGGTAACCAAAGAAATTTCCTTGTCATACTTTGAAGCAAAGTCCTCCATGGACGCTGTAGCAGCTGTCTCAGGCCCTTCTGGTTCTCTCTTCTTCTTCTTCCTCTTAGGACAACGAGAGGCAAGGTGCCCCAATTGGTTACAACAATAACATCTGACCTTACTCAAGTCCCTTCCAAAACTTCCTTTCTTCTTGCTCTTTGCAATAAGAGCAACATTCTCATCAACTCCATCTGTCTTCTGTTCACTGCTCTGAGATCTTTCCCGGATCTCCTCCTAAGTGAAATCATCCCACAGTCTGCTCCAATTTGGTAGATGCTCACGTCCCACCACACACTTCACGAAGACTTCCCATTCTTTGGTGAAGCCATTTAAGACTATCCTCACCAACTCAGAATCCGATATGACCTCTCCATCAACAACCAACTCATCTTTCACTTGAGCTACCCGGGTAATATAAGAAGAAACACTCTTTTCCTTACCCATCTTGGTATCATGCAACTTAGCCTTCAAGGCCATCTTCCGGTTCTCATTCTTCGCCTCAAATAAGTTTGTAAGTGCATCCCACATCTCCTTGGCAGTGTTTTTCTCAACCAAGTGTGGGATAAGGTGATCCTTCACCCCATCCAGAATAATCCTTCGAGCCTTGGCTTCCTTGATCTCATACAAGTCCAAAGCAACAAGATTTGTTGTGGGAGCTACCACAACAAAGTTGACATAGTTCCAAATCTTGCTCTCCTTGAGAACAGTTGACAATCAGACCTTCCATTGCAAATAGTTGGAAATGCCATCCAACCGATCCTCAAATCTAATGCTTGCAGCCATATTCCCTGTCACAACTCAAGGAAAACAATCACAACCTTTCCCCCTTCAACTTTGCCCAAAAAGCACACTGCCCAATGTCACTCAAAGATAAATCTTTGATACCATGTTAATTTTAATGAGAAAAATCAGCGAGTTAATATTCTGTCAAACACTTAGCAACCTAGAGATAACTGTCTTGCATGAAATTCCGAAATGGCACAAACCCATATTCAGAAATTTCCATAAGCATAAATACACATTGCTAAGAAAATATGCAACGGAAATAAACACAATGGACAACATTCAATAACCCATGAAAAACTCATAAATTTAGGCAAATGCCAGGGAAAACCCCTATGTGGGGAAACCCAACGAGAGAGAGAGAGATTTTGTTTATTGCTTCATGAAAGTACATTACAGTAGCACACTCACAATTTCCAACCAAGAAAAATACCTCACAATAACAAATCTGTCCCACAAAATTTCAAAAGTTACGACCCTGGGAAGTTGATGTACTAACTTACTCCAATGAGGCCCACATGACTTTTGGCGCTTCATCTCCTAGGGTTAGGTTTTTGGATGTCTAGGGTTTTGGCATTCATGTTTATTGTAAAAAGGACTTCAGAGCCTCATTGTACTCATCTTCTTCTGAATGAGCGTGTCCGTCACATCTCTTCTCAGAGATAAGTTGTCACCATTCTAGCAAGCTTGTTTTCAATTTGCATTTTACAGTTTTCAACATATTTCTTATTTAATAGAAGTCAAGTTTTATTGCATCTCTGTTATTGTTCACCGTGTCTATGTGTTAACATTATAAATCCGTGGTTTCATTTTGTTCTGCTCATAAATCTGGATTAGTGGTATCAGAGCAGTCTGCTCTTTGTCATTTTTTTAATGCATGTCCCCGACGCAGTCAAGGTATAGAGAGTTGGGTCTGAAGCTTGTTTCTCTTGAGGATAACTGCTCTCGCACGCCCAAGAAATCGTCCATGGTGGGTGAAAAGAAAGACGATGGGAAATGAGATCCTTTTAAAATGTTGCTCAAGGAAGCCCTTGAACGACAAAGGAATGAGATGATGGACATCTTTGCACAAATCTTTCGACGAACGACACATCCACCTCAAGCGGAGGTGTTGTCCCCTTCAAGGTACATATCAATTTTTATATTCCTATATTTGAAGGTCAAATAGATGCTGATGCTGTAGATAAATGGCTAAACCTTCTAGAAGGGTATTTTTCTGTCCACAAATTTTCCGATAGAGAAAATATTACATTTGCACTCCTCAAGGCCGTCCCCCATGTCAAAGATTGGTGGGAGACTTTCTGTAAGCAAAAGAAAATAAAGGGATCCACATTATTTGCAATTGCACCCACTTGTGTGCAGCTGTACGACCTCCTCAAATTCTGTGCCTAGAAATCCATGCCCAACAAAGTGCTGTACGACCCAACAACAACAAGAAACCTCCAAAAAAATCTGCCTCATTTCCATGCCAAAGGACAACCCCGAAAATTGTGCCCTCTCCTTGTTGTACGGACTATACAGATCTGTACAATATGGCCCAACAACAGAAAATAAGAACAACACTCACACAAAAAAATTTCCTTGGGATTTGTGCCCACTCTATCTTGGGAAATGTGCCCACCAAGCTGCTCACTTTCCTCTCTCAATATTTTTATGAAAATCTCTCTTAATCTCCTTCACTCGTTGTGTTTTGCACACTACCCAATGTATTCTTGTATAAATATGAAAATGACATTTTCCCTCCAAAGTGTCTTTTCACCTTCCCCAACCCTAAATCCAAAGGCCAAGATCTAATCTTGCCTTTTTCAAAATCAAGGGTCATGATCCATTCCCACCAAAATGAATCACTTAAAATATTAAAGTAATTTCAGTTTATTACATAGTGCACTTTATGAAATAAAGTCACTTTAAAATTAGAAGGTACACTATTAAAAAGTCACTTTAATAAAAGAACCACTTCATAACATTTTTTTAAAAACCCATTACAAAGTTAAGTGCCTGGTAGTGTAAACATAAGGTTACATCCGCATTCAAGACAAAATATGTGGAGTACCTCCCGAGCTAAAAAGCTAACAATAACAACGTTGTCTTATTAAGGTAAATTCAAGTGCTTGACATCCAACCTATGATGCTAAGATTCCACTTTCTATTCTATAATATTAACCAACATATTCACTTCCCAACTACATTTTATTTTGGATAGAGCTCTGTATACAATGCCATGGAGGAAGTGCTAAAACTGAAGATGGTTTCTTTGAACAAGGCCTATGAGCAATTGTTTCTGTTAGAAATTAGGGAAAAACAAAGAAACCAATAGTAATTTTTAATTCTGTTCATTAGATCAACATATTTAAGCAAAGATATAAGTAGATCTGAAATAAATTTTGAGTATAAACAAAATTTCTGAGTGAAAAGAAAAACCTCAAGCTTACCTCCTGATCTATGAAAGATGTACTTGTCACATGTGTGGATGTAAACCTTTAGAATATGCTCATAAATAGTTTTACGCTTATGGATCAAACCTCTAGGGTTTGATCTCTGTCATAAGGACTTAGGGACAATTTTGCCAAGGTAAAGACCATCATAAGACAACTGCAGCAAGTACCCCACAAGAAGAGACAACAAGGTATTGACCATAGCTGATAAAACAATAACAGATGCCCCACAAGAAGGGACATTAAGAACACCACAAAAAGGGACAACAAGATCTCCAAAAACTGAGACAACAAACTCTCCATATCAAACAACAAACCCTCCACAGAAGGGATAGCAAAACCCTTCAATAAGGAGACAGTAAAACACTCCATGAAGGGGACAATAAACGCTCCATAACAGGGATAGCAAAACATAGCAAAACCCTTCAATAAGGAGACAATAAAACACTTCATGAAGGGGACAACAAACCCTCAATAACAGGGATAGCAAAACATAGCAAAACCCTTCAACAAGGAGACAATAAAATATTCCACAACAGAGGTGGATAGTACAGGGATAAAACACCCACAAGAAGGACAACAGGGAGAAGAACACCCATTGGATCTTTAGTAAGAAGATAATCATCCATAGGAGCTTGAACACATGTAACAACAGTTAATAAAAGAGGCTGCGATGCCTTCCCTTTAGATCCGTGACCCTCTAAACCTGTCCTGGCAGCCAAGAAGAGAGGTCGTGACACCTTCCCTCAGGTCCATGGCTCTCTTAAGCAGACTGACATCTAATGGAGAGGATAAGCAACAAGTCAGGGGTCCGACCCTCATCTCCAACAAACAAGAATTTCCAGAAGTAGCTCCCAGCCAAACAGTGTCCAAGTAAAATACTTCAGATCTGAACAGATAGCCCAAAGAGGAGGTTGCACCATCACCAAGAGAGAACAATTGAGGTAGCCACAACAAATAGGAGAGTGAGGAGTGAGTGAGTGATCAAATGCTAGAGGGTAGGGTTATATTTATAGTTAGGGAGAGGGGTTAGGACAAATGTAATTATAATTAAATATTGACATTTAATTAATATAAATATTAATTAATATGTCAATTAATATTAATATAAATTATAAAAACCCTAATCACATAATAAAACCCCAATCACATAAAATAAAACCCAATCACATAAAGAAAATCTCCAATCACATAAAACAAGAAGGAAAACAAATAACAAGGGGGTACCTTTTAAGACAAAGTCAAGGGGGGGTACATAATGGTAAAACATGTCCACATGAGTCTCATGATGACCTATAAACTTATCATCACTGCATAAGAGGGTACATCAATAATGTGGTCATGTCCATCTTCATAGGCACTCCTAGGTCTAATGGACCATCCCGGGAGAGAGAAAGAGGATCACACATCAACACATCTTGGTATTTCACCAAGATTTACCTGGTCCAAGACCAGGTTGCCCCATAACACATCTGGGGGGCCTAGAACACATTTAGGGTCTTATCCACCAAGGTACAAGACCAAGAATCAACCCATGCATTAAGCAAGGGTTCCCCGGAACACATCGAGGGGCCCTAGACTTATCTAGGGACTTACATCAACCACCAAGGAACATATCCAAGGATCAATCCAAGCACCGGGAAATGATTCCCTGGAACACATCCAAGGGCCCTAGACACATCTAGGGACTTACATCAACCACCAAGGAACATATCCAAGGATCAATCCAAGCAGTGGGCAAGGATTCCATGGAACACATCCATGGGCCCTAGACACATCTAGGGACTTACTGCTTGGCCCTAGACCAAGAACCCCATTCATATACTGGGGGCCCTCACTTGGGTCTTTTGCCATGGATCTTACTGCTTGGTCTCATACCAAGAAACCCCAGGAGTGTGCTGGTGGCCCTAGTCCACAGCTAGGGTCTTTTCCATCCTCCAGAGAATGGCTCTTGCAGTTGCATTAATTTCAACACTCCCTCTCAGCAAGAGAGGCATTCTCAGTAACACCAAGCTTGTCTCGAAAGTACATAAACTTTGTCAACGACAAAGGCTTGGTCAAAAATATTTGTTGTTTGTCCCGCCGTCGGAACACACAAAATACTGAGAATGTTCTTCTGCACTATGTCCCGAACATAGTGATATTTCAACTCAATGTTTTTCGATCTGTCACGAAACATCAGATTCTCGGAGAGCTTTAAACAACTTTGGTTATCACAATGGATGACTATGAGTTCCAACTCAACAAGTCTGAAAGTAGCTTTTTGAGCCACACTGCTTCTCTGCTAACAACACTTGTAACAATGTATTCTGCTTCTACAATGATCTGGGCTATGGAGCCCTGTTTCCTACTGGCCCAAGAGATCATAGCTGAACCCAAACTGGAACAATATCCGAAATTACTCTTCCGGTCCACTGTACTGCCCGTCCAATCCGAATCTGTATATGCATGAAGCATTATACTTCCACTGGAAGTGTATCTAAGCCCATAGGCTATAGTCCCACGAACATATCTCAGAATATGTTTAACAACAACCATATGTATATGCTTCGGTTCACACATGAACTAGCTGAGGGCATTCACTGCATAACAAATATCCGGTCTGGTATGTACAAGATACATCAAGGACCCAATGATCTACCAATATATGGTGAGGTCTTCCGAATCAAAACCTGTATCTTGGTCTTGTAACTTCTTCAGGTTAGAAATCATCGGTGTGGATACAGACTTACAGTCCAACATGCCAAGTCTGCAGAGCATATCCACTGCATACTTGCTCTTGTGAGAGAAAGATCTCACCTAGTTTCTGCCACACCTCTAAGCTAAGAAAATAATGCATAAGACCCAAGTCTTTCATTTCAAAATTTGCTGAAAGCTCCCTCTTAGTCTGAGCTATCAAATTTTCCTCTCCTGTAAGGAACAGATCATCCTATGACAATAAGATGATTCTGTATAATCTTTATATAAAGATTGGGATCTACAATACTCTCGGTGAACCCAAGACTCTGTAGAAAAAATCTGTCAATTCTTCCATACCAAGCTCCCGGAGCTTTCTTTAATCCATGGGATTCTTTCCCATGGATTATGAACCCCTCAGGATGTTTGATATAACCTCTTGCTCAACTTCACCGTTAAGTAAAATAGTCCTAACATCTATCTGGTGAAGTTTCCAACCAATAAATGTGGCAAGAGAGATAATGATCCTGATGGAAGTAATATGGCAATAGGAGCAAGGATCTTGTCATAGTCAATTCCTCTTTTCCGAGAGAAGCCACGAGCCACAAATCTAACCTCAATACTTCCTTCTGCTGCATGTCATGGCCCAATCCACATATTGGGACTACTCCCTCCGAGTCTTATAAAATGTCTGTCTTCCTACCTGTGCAAACTGGCTCCCTCTGAACCTTCAAGATCCTTTAACTCTGATCTGGTGTCGTATTTCTTCAAGTTGGACTCACATACTAGGGAAAAGTCCCATCATACTGCGAATTTCCCCAAAAAGATGACCTAGCTAACATCAATAAGTATATGATGAGATCACAGCTTCCTTAGTCATACAAAAGAGATCACAACTCTTCTTGCTATCATTAGTAGTCACATGCTTATTTCAAATTTAGTGATATGTCTTACCTTTAACTTACTTGGGCTAAAGACACACTCTTTATTTTGCAGCCTGCTACCATCGATAGCTTCAAAACCAAAAATAAATGACAATAAGTAGGGCAGTCTACCTTTACCTTATATACTTCATATATAAAAAATTTCAAACTCAAACTAGTAAAAGGTCCATGCACAACCTAGCCTGTAATGTCTCTCCAAGACCCCTGCATACAGATATAAACTTGGGTAAGGTCCCCATTTCTCAGAGACGTGATCAAAACAAAATAATCTAGCTAGGGTAATGTTATCTATGATAATCCTTCTCGACTCTTCTTTGTCTGGATTTCAGTTAAAGGCTTCATGAAACTTCAGATTGTGTAAATGCTTTTGAAAGCAATACCCTAAATATCTTCTCTGTAGTATAAATTGTAACTTATATGAAAACTGTAAATTTAGTTGCTACAAGGATATGCACAATTGTTATGTGAATTTCATATAAGCATTCCAACCAGGAGATTTTCATGGAGAGTTTTGAATTTCCATGGAAGATAAATTGAGAAAGATATCAAACATGTAGATATCAAGAGTCTTGCCACTTGAATATATAATGAAACATTTTACTTTGCACCCAATCTATCGCTCTTGCTGTTTCAATGGTTTACTCCCATAAATTCAATTTAGGACTGCCCATAGTGAACGATGCCCATAATGACCTCAGAGCTTAAAACCCAGTAATAAAATAATTTTTGCAGTTCAGTGACAATCGGTGGCAATCAGTAAACAATTTTGACTGGACAATGAGTATCCTTTTGACCATCGTTTGTATCCAATAATGAATTTCAATTTGGTTTTGAGCTGGAAGGGGTGTCAGCCACATCAATTGAAGGTTGATTCTGAAAGGCCTGCTCAGGCATATGGAGTGCTACATGGAGGTATATCAACCTTTCTTGCTGAGAGTCTTGGAAGTCGGGGTTTAGCACCAGTCAGTTTCAGCCAACACCTATTGGTATGGGTAACAATGACTCCCAGGCATATTGGGCACAAGTTACAAGTGAATATCAAATTAGATCCTTACTTGGTTCCCTACTAAAGCACATAAATACACTCTATGAAAAGAAAATCCAAATCTGTTTATGAGAAACAATATTTGCATTGCTTTTATTTCTGAGTTCTCAAAGCCCTTTTTAGCTTGAGTGTTCCTAACCACTGCTGTCACAATTGACCTTACTGCAGTAACAAAAAAAACTTTGCTGAGTGTAGACTTTCGTCAAACACTGAAGCTGAAGGTGTCTTTCTTTGCTAAATTATCCAATTTCCTGTTGTTGTATTTTAATTGTGATTTATGGTTTTGCATATGCCAACAGTGCCTATATTATATAAAAAATAACAGCAAGCTATTAAAGACACATACTCACAACTGATGTAACAACACAATAGTATTAAATACCAGTGTTTAACTCAATAATGACATGAGTAAAACTCACAGATTTATTTGATGCATATACTTGTTGATGAACCCTTATGGGCTGGGAGAAAGAATGCCAAAGGTCGGCCCTTTTTCTCCATAGCTCGACTTGTAGGATAATATCAACTCCAACATTGAGAAATGACAAACTCAGCCTTTGAGGATGGCACATCCAAGTTGCTGCAGTGCTGCACCCTTACTTCTCTGCTGAGTGTGCCATGAAGATCTGAAGAACAAACCCTAAAACAAGGATCTACGCAGGCTCAAGTATGCAAATATTGAGCTCTTTTCACACCCCAAGCTCTGATACCATGTTAGAAATTATGGAAAAACTAGGACACCAATAGTACTTTTTAATTTTTTTCATTAGATCAACATATTTAAGAAAATATATAAGCAGATCTGAAATAAATTCTGAGTATAAACAAAATTTCTAAGTGAAAAGACAAACCTCAAGCTTACCTCATGATCTATGAAAGATGTACCTGTCACATGTGTGGATGTAAACCTTTAGAATATGCTCAGAAATAATTTTAGGCTCATGGATCAAACCTCTAGGGTTTGATCTCTGTCATAAGGACTTAGGGACAATTTTTTCAAGGTAAAGACCATCACAAGACAACTGCAACATGTACCCCACAAGAAGGGACAACAAGGTATTAACCATAGTTGATAAAACAATAGTAGGTACCCCACTAGAAGGGATAACAAGAACACCACAAGAAGGGACAACAAGATCTCCAAAAACTGAGATAACAAACTCTCCATATCAAATAGTAAACCCTCCATATCAAACAACAAACCCTCCATAGCAGGGATAGAAAAACCCTTCAATAAGGAGACAGTAAAACACTCCATGAAGGGGACAACAAACCCTCTATAACAGGGATAACAAAACAAAGAAAAACCCTTCAATAAGGAGACAATAAAACACTTCATGAAGGGGACATCAAACCCTCCATAACAGGGATAACAAAACATAGCAAAACCCTTCAATAAGGAGACAATAAAATACTCCACAACAGAGGTAGATAGTACAGGGATAAAAAACCTACAAGAAGGACAACAGGGAGAAGAACACCCACTGGATCTTTAGAAAGAAGATAATCATCCATAGGAGCTTGAACACAGGTAACAACAGTTAATAGAAGAGGCTGCAACACCTTCCCTTTAGATCCGTGGCCCTCTAAAACTATTCTGGAAGCCAAGAAGAGAGGCCGCACCACCTTCCCTTAGGTCCGTGGCTCTCTTAAGCAGACTGACATCTAATGGAGAGGATAAGAAACAAGTCAGGGGGTCCGACCCTCATCTCCAACAAACAATAATTTCCAGAAGTAGCGCCCACCCAAACAATGTTCAAGTAAAATACTTCACAGCTGAAAAGATAGTCCAAAGAGGAGGCCACACCATCACCAAGAGAGAACAATTGAGGTAGCCACAACAAATAAGAGAGTGAGGAGTGAGTGAGTGATCAAATGATAGAGGGTAGGGTTCTATTTATAGTTAGGGAGAGGGGTTATGGAAAATATAATTATAATTAAATATTGACATTTAATTAATATACATATTAATTAAAATGTCAATTAATATTAATATAAATTATAAAAACCCTAATCACATAATAAAACCCCAATCACATAAAATAAAACCCAATCACATAAAGCAAATATCCAATCACATAAAACAAGAAGAAAAACAAACAACAAGGGGGTACCTTTTAACACAAAGTCAAGGGGGGGTCCATACTGGAAAAACATGTCCACATGAGTCTCATGATGACCTATAAACTTATCATCACTGCATAAGAGGGTACATCAACAATGTGGTCATGTCCATCTTGATAGGCACTCCTAGGTCTTATGGACCATCCCAGGAGAGAGGAAGAGGATCACACATCGACACATCTTGGTATTTCACCAAGATCTACCTAGTTCAAGACCAGGTTTCCCTAGAACACATATGGGGGCCCTAGAACACATCTAGGGTCTTATCCACCAAGGTACAAGGACAAGGATCAACCCATGCATTAAGCAAGGGTTCCCTGGAACACATCCAGGGGCCCTAGACTTATCTAGGGACTTACATCAACCACCAAGGAACATATCCAAGGATCAATCTAATCACCCAGAAAGGATTCCCTGGAACACATCCAGGGGCCCTAGACACATCTAGGGACTTACATCAACCACCAAGGAACATATCCATGGATCAATCCAAGCAGTGGGTAAGGATTCCTTGGAACACATCTAGGGGCCCTAGACACATCTAGGGACTTATTGCTTGGTCCTAGACCAAGAACCCTAGTCATATACTGGGGGCCCTCACTGGGGTCTTTTTCCATGGCTCTTACTGCTTGGTCTCATACCAAGAAACCCCAGGAGTGTGCTGGGCCCCCTAGTCCACAACTAGGGTCTTTTCCATCCTCCAGAGAATGGCTCTTGTAGCTGCATTAATTTCAACAGTTTCTTCACATGATGATTCCCACTTTTACCTGTACTCAATTCCTTACCTCAAAGTCACTTTCCATCTTGACCTAATGTGCCCTTAACACAATTGTAAATCACAGAGATTATAATAGCTCTTCCATGGATACGATCTTCAAATACATTCATGAAGCAATAATTTGAACCCATACATTACGAATATGCAATATAGCTTTTCTTTTTGCAACATAATAACAAATTACCTATATGCAAGTGCCAACAGAATCCTTGTTCAATTTCCGAGGCATGTTGATGCCTTGTAATACCAGAGGGATTGTGCCTTCAACAAATTATTTCAATGAACAAACTTGCATCCTCTACTCCACGACCTGTACCACTAACACATGATTTAGAATCTATGATAATGTTCCTTGTTTGTATGACTCCAGCCTCTAATAATGGATTAAGAGGCAGTAGGATAGTGACCAAGATTTTCTACCACATGTGCATTGCAAAAAATGTTAGAAAATAATAGGTGTGCTCGTTTAACCATAGACAATATAGCAATATTGTCACCCAACCATAGGCTGAAGCCACCCTCGAGCACCTTAACCTTGACAGAGAATAGTTCCAGAAGCAAACCCTAGGACTAATAGAAAATCAATGTAGCGTACCTCTCTCCAAATCTAGCACATAAGGCAGAAAGTCCAAACCATAACCAATAGAAAATCTAGGCCTAAACCGAGAATATAGGTTGCAGTAGTTGCAGCTGCAGCTACTCTGCAGACTTGCGCACTTGCTCAGTTTCTGTAGTACACACTCTTACATTTCCGCAGTTGTGAGGTGTGTGTGTCAAATGAGCTCTGGCGTCCTGTATTGATACTGCTTCTTCTTACCTGTCAGGGCCGAGTTCTCATTCCGGAGGCTAAAAACTCAATATTAAATATTTCCTTTAGCCCACTTGTCTTCTAGGGTTATGTCCAATGATTTAGGGTTTCTTCTTGCTTCCCAAAATATTCTATTCTTGTCAGGGTTACACGTGGAGGTTAATACCTCCTGCAGCTACCGTAATATCAACACTCCCTCCTAGCTAGGGAGGTATTGAAAGCAATGGTCTTGAGCACAAACATACCATTCAACCAGTAGCATCATCATAGCCATACATGCTATCTCATGAGCACCATCATCACTATCAGTATCATCTAACAACATCAACTACATCATCTCTCGAAACCATACTCCATCTGAGTAATCAGGCATGATGCTAAATAAGTCACTCACTCCACAGAGTGATACAAGAACCATTCTTCTAATCTAGGCATGTGTTCTAGAAGAATAACTATTCCAACAGATGTTGGAAGCCACAACATGGGATACAAGGACTATTCTTCTAATCCAGACATACGTCCTAAAAGAATAAATGTCTTGGACCATTTTCCATTTGGAGAATGTCTGTCCATCAGTACACTGACCATCCATCTAGCTAATAATCATTTTCAACACTACTGATAGTCTACATGGAAATCAAAACAATGTCATTCAATAGAACACAACTGTGTCTATCCATAGTAGTACACAACTACTATCCAATGGTACACAACCACACCAAGTAGCACACAACTACTTAATCAGTGACACATAGTCACAACTAGTGGAACACATCCACCACAGTAGCATACATCTACTGTCCAGAGACATACAATCTCCATAGAAATCATATCATCTGATATCAACCTGCATAAAAAAAATATCATGATATAAACAATATCATGATATAAACTGAGTCATCTGGGCCATTCTTCTACTCACATCTGTGAGATCTAGAAGAGCATCTTCCCTCAGAAAGTAAATCATCAACCATGGGCTATCTGGACTATTCTTCTCAAGCACAGAGGAATAACTGTCCCTGATTTTTGAGCCTAGACCATTCACCTAACTGGGCCATTCCTCCGACACTAATCATAGTTCAACCTGGAGAGAACGAGTCTGCCCTAGGGAATTCCTATCCCTGATTGCTGGACCTGGACCATTCACCTAATTGGGCCATTCCTCCGACACTAAACATAGTGCAGCATGGAGAGAATGAGTCCGCCCTAGGGAATTCATGTTCCTGATTGCTGAACCTAGACCATTCACCTAACTGGGCAATTCCTCCGGCATTAAACATAGTGCAACCTTGAGAGAATGAGTCTGCCCTAGGGAATGACTGTCCAAACCATTTCCTAAGGAAATGACTGTCCTGCACCAACCTCCAAAACAGACCATTCTTCGAAACTGCTCACAAATGTGAACTTCGAAAGAATGACTGCTCGACGAGGCAAACCATTCTACTTGACCACTACTGAGAGTGACTGCCAAGAAGAATGACTTTCCTAGACCATTCCCCCACATTGGCCACAAGGGGAATCACTGTCTATGGTACATCAACAATCTATTGGACCATTTTCATTACAAAAATGATTCTCCAATCTGGACCATTTTCAGAACTGGAAAATTCCTATCCGTCAGAAATATCAAACCACTTTTCGAACTGGAAAGGAACTTCTCATCTTGGACCATTTTTCGAACTGAAAAATGACTGTCCATAAATCAATAACACATCAGTTCTCCCTCCCAACCTTGGAGTAATCTCTTCCTTTTTCAATAAGGAAGTCTTCTCCACGAGCCCCAACTTGTTTCTTAAGTATGCAACTTTTTCATCTTGGACAGAGGCTTTACGAAAATATCTGCTCTTTGCTATCTGTGGAGATATATTGGATAACCACTTCTCTTTTCTGGACTTCATCATGGAGAATGTAATGCTTGATCTCAATCTACTTCGGTCTATCATGGAACACTAGTTTTCTCTGAAGGTTTCATATAACTCTGATCATTACAATATATCATGGTTGAATTCAACACTTCTGTTTCTTGCTAGCTCATGACATCGTGGCAAAGCTCAAACTGAAACATATCCAAGTAGCACTTCTTCTGTCATCATGAGAGTTTTCCATGGATTAGCAATCCATCATCCCATACTCCTGAGTAATTATTCTGATATACTATCTCTGTCATAGAAAGTTTTCACCACTCTTCTGCTGTATATGAAATACTCTACATCAAGTTGTTTGAATCCATACAAGGTCTTCCTATATCTGCATACATGGATCTCTTTCTGGTAGAAGCTTCTTTCTCACTTGTTTTATTGGGAAGAACAATCTTTTACATGTAAATTCCAATCCATGGATACTACAAGAGGTATATCTGGAACAAGTTGTTTTCATAGTCTTCTCCCTCCTTCTGGAAGAACCTCTAAATCTTGCAATGCTTCCATTCATAAGTCTTTTTYACAYTGTTCTTTATCATAACTTCCATTTCTTCTGTTCRATTGCTTCTTAGTGAGTTCAAAYCAAGTYGGTAGTCTTTTGTGATTCTCGRTATAATAACTGGTTGTTCTGGCTTTTCTTTCTTTCTTGGAATCTTCATGTTCTTCCTCATGTTTCACTTTAKCTCTTGGGTCCATGGAGTCTTCTATAGATTCCATGCCCTGAAGATTCCAACTTCTTCCTTTCAACATAGGATCATGGATGTAGATGGATAACCAAGGAYACTTTAAGGCTTCTTTTCGAAGAAGACTTCTTCTAAAGTCAAATTGAACACGTGCTTCTTTTCATGGCTGCTATTTTTAATGGGAACATGGATGGATACTTCATAATCCTCAATGGATCATATTATTTAGGATTGGCTCCCTCCTAATCCTTGCTCCATGCATGAATGCATGCTCTTCTTTTGGAATTATGTAATCATCTCCCTCCATCTAAGATAGTCCACGCTTCCGTCTGCATTCTTATTGCCTTCTGCAAGGTGACACAAGTCTTCTTCTAATTTCCTCTATTTTGACTTCTTCTGGGTCTCTTCAGGTTTGATTCTAATTTTGGCTTATCTGGTAGTTGTTACTTATTTAATAGCTTCCACATGACTTGTTACCGAAGAGTTGTCAAAGTACTTCATCTTTTCATGTGTATTGCTTGACTTGTAGTCATCGTGATAACAATCCTTATCTTATTATTCTTCCATAGGTATTGTTTCACTTGAACGTCTTATCTTCTAAGAAATAGATATGCAAGATATGTATAGAAACTATGTAAACATGGCATGTACAAGAATTATGAAGAATATTGTTACCTTGTTTTAGAAGAAGAAGTTTGTTTTATCCTGCTTGGCCTTCTTTAAGGGTTCCCTTTCTTCGACAACTGATGCTTCGTTTGTTTCCTTCCTTTTCTTTAACTCATGACAATGGTTCCTGTAGTGACCATATTTTCGATAATTGAATCATTTTATTTTTGACATATCCTTTTCTTGATTCAGTTTCTTCCTTGAGACAAACTTCTTCTTATTCTTGAAATTATTGAACTTTGCTGTGAAAGCTTGATCATCATATTTCTTTTGGGATTTCTCTTTTGCATTAATCCTTGATTATTCTTGTGCACATCAAGTCCAAAGTTCTTCAAATGTTGGATACTCCTTCCTTGTATTCATTCTTGCGGCAAATGCATCCCATGTCCAAGGAAGACCATTGAGTACTATATTTACCAGTTCCTTCTTTGAAATGATTTCTTCAATAGATTGTAGTTGATCTCTTAACTAAGAGATTCTCACAAAGTATGATGCTATGCTTTCATTATCATTCATTTTCATGTCATGAAGCTCATTCTTTAGACTCATTACTTGTTCAATGTTTTTGACTGAGAAGAGATTAGTTAGGGAATCATACATCTTCTTAGATGAGTCAATATGAGAGATGTAGGGTATCAATTGGTCTTTTACAGAGTCCATTATGATATTCATGCCATTGATGTCATTGGCCTTGAACTTCTCCATAATTGTAACGTTTTGAGGTTCCTTCTCTTTTCCTTCTTCAAACTGTGGT
This sequence comes from Picea engelmannii, assembly GCA_009831015.1. Classification (NCBI taxonomy): domain Eukaryota; kingdom Viridiplantae; phylum Streptophyta; class Pinopsida; order Pinales; family Pinaceae; genus Picea; species Picea engelmannii. The sequence continues at coordinate 25,297 of ML829689.1, forward strand.
TCCACAATCTTTCCTTTTACGATATCCAAAACTTTATTCTTGGCAAGGATGAGGCAATCCTTGTCTTCCATGCTCTGAAGTTAGAATCCCCTTCTAACTTGTTTTCTGACTTCATAGAGTAAGTCATAATTTCTTTGACTTGGTCAACCTTTGACTTTGACTAAAAATTCAAACTTGGCGTCTTAGCTTGCTGAGAGTACCAAGAGGTGCGCTGGGTTAGGGTGCACTAGGCTATCCATAAATTAGGTCTATCTTCACTTAGGGTGCCTCAACAAGGGGGCTAGGGTTTCATTGATGCAACAAAAACTCACTGTAACTGCAACTGTAACTGAGCAAATCCTCCCAACCTATCTTCCAGTGGTTAGACTGTCCGAAGATAGGGTGGGCTCATAAATTGTTAGAAAATAATAGGTGTGCTCATTTAACCATAGACAATATAGAAATATTGTCATCCAACCATAAGCCGAAGCCACCCCCAAGCACCTTAACCTTGACAGAGAATAGTTCCAGAAGAAAACCCTAGGCCTAATAGCCAATCGATGTAGCGTGCCTCTCTCTAAAGCTAGCACACAAGGAAAAAAGTCCAAACCATAACCAATAGAAAGTCCAGGACAAAACTGAGAATACAGGTTGCAGTAGCTGCAACTACAACTACTCTCCAGACTTGTGTTCTTACTCAGTTTCTGCTGTGCGCACTCTTACATTTTTGCAGTTGCGAGCTATGTGTGTCAAATGAGCTCTAGCGTCATGTATTTGTACTGCTTCTCCTTAGCTGTCTGAGCTGACTTCTCATTCTGGAGGCTAAAAAATCAATATTAAATATTTCCTTTAGCTGACTTGTCTTCTAGGGTTATGTCCAATGCTTTAGGGTTTCTTCTTGCTTCCCGGAATATTCTATTCTTGTCAGGGTTACACGTGGAGTTTAATACCTCTCGCAGTTACCATCATATCAACAATAGTAGGAAAGGAACATCCCAGAAGAACCAGAGAGCCGAGGTAGAATGTTCAGTGGCCCATGTATTTCTGATGGTGCAATCTCATATATAAGTGCCGACATAAGAGTAATATCTAATCTGACTCCAAAGCCATTAGGTCAGATATGATGCACACAAAATATTTGGTATTTCTATTATATAAACGACCTGATATAGGAGAGGATTTTTATTAGAGAATATCTTTAACAGATCCATTTCTCCTTAGTCAAATCTTGCTAAAGAAAAACCTTAATTCCAACCTTTGTTCCTCTTGGTGACCATCCATCAATAGTTGCTCAATCTCTGTATTGGATAAACCCAAAGTGAATCAAGTTGAGTACCCATATGCAGGTCGACCATTGTCATATTGTGATCACAATATTCAGTTTTCTTCTCATATACATATGCCTTTCTCTAATGAATTTTCCTTCCTCCACAAGCTTGAATAATTTTGGCAATCCCAAAATCAACAATCTTTACCTCATAAAACTTATCCAACAAAATATTGGTAGATTTTACATCTCTGTGAAAAATTGCAGGGAAGTAATCATGATGAAGATATGCCAATCCATGAGCTGCTTCCAATGCAATCTTGTACTATGTTGGCCAATCCAAATCCATACCACTTCTCTTTAATGTCTTCTCTTCATTATTTTCATGCAAAGCATCAAATAAGTTTCCATTTGGCATGTATTCATATACCAATCAATAGATTTGAATTACCATTGGAAAATAACAATAAAGCTTCACTATATTTTTTATGCTGAGTTGTTCCCAAAATATCCACTTCTGCCTTTATCAACCTATCTAAATAATTTTGCTTATTGTTGTTTATGTTCATTGCCCATATTCGCTTTACTACGACAGTTTCATTGTTCTGCAATGTGACCCAATACACCTTTCTCAATCCACCACTTTCTATGACATTCTCTTCATCTAATAAAGCTTTGCAAATCTCTTCCTCAAAGAAGCTTAAATTCTGAAAATATTCATGGGTCTAAGAAGAATTATCCCTTTCATCCATCAAGTCAAGTTGATTTTGCTGATATCTTTGCTGAAAATATAAAAATACAAGCCCAAGTAATAACAAGGTTGTGCCAACCCTGGCTTCTTTCCCATGATGAGAATTAGAACAAGCCTCAGGTGTATTTTTATTATTATAATGATCATTTCCAGAGTTGTTAGCATAGAGCCATGGATTTCCTGAAAATCTTTGTATGTTTACCTCATTAATGAGTGAATTTGGAACAGGTCCAGTTAACTCATTATTGGAAAGATCAAACGAACTGAGCTTCAATGCACCAAGACTTCTTGGAATTGAACCAAATAGTTTGTTGTTTGAAAGATTTAAGGAGTTCAGATCAACAATATATGCCAATGACTCTGGAATTGATCCTTGGAAGTAATTTTCTGCAAGATTAACAACGACCAAAGAAGGACAGGAACCAACTTCATCTAGTATGGATCCCTCAAACATGTTGTTATGCAAATACAAATTAGTCAACTCCCTCAAGTTTCCAATTTCCTTTAGTATTCGACCTGTAAAGTGATTATTATTTGCTTCAAGTTTGAACAATAGTTTGGCCATCCCAATCTCTGGTACCAAAATCCTGGACAACTGATTATTCTGAACATAGAACTCTTTTAGTTCCTTCACATTTGTGATCTCACTGTGATAACTAAGAATCTGTACTTTATGATCTTTCTCCACATCATGCAATGCAAAATTAGTGTCAAGCACATAACCAATATCCTTAATTTTAGAAAAAATAACTACTTTCTCTGCTTCAAGATCCTCTAATTTTTGTTGCAGAGTGTTAAAACCAAGTGGACATTGATCCCACACCTTGTCAAATCTTCCCCCTCTATTTGGAATATTTGAAGCTTCTCTTCCAACAAACCACTTGCTTTTTCCAAGTCTTCCATGTAAGTCATTTTTGTCTCTATATCACTGGTAATTGCAAGTGCATCTTTTTGTTCAATAGATTCATGAAGATTTTGCTGTATAGTTTCTAGTGTTTTGCTTTGCAGCTGGGTTCTCAAGTCCTCCAAGGTATTTTCCATTTTTTATTTCTCCTGTTCCAAGTCATGAACCATCTGTACAACCCAAGGAGAAGTGTACACACACCCAAATCCACCTAGGATCCATAGGGAAAAATTCATAGTCTGGGTCACCATCTCCCTCAGAGCAACCCCTACAGTCAAAATGGTAAGAATGGAATGGAGAATTACACTAAATTCCCCCCTTAAATATGCATGTGTCCTTTTTGACACATGACACTCATGGCCCCCTTTTCCATTACATAAGAGCTTAGGTTATAAAAAATTCATAATGCTTAGAACATTATTATATTATATATTGGCTTAGCCCCCTTGACTTAAACCTCCTTTACCTAGTTGTTGATCTAAAAGACTATTTTATGGTATTAAGGTCAACCTTTTAGAGAAGTGGTACTCCTCTTTTTCTTATAAACTTATAACAAAATCTGAAAAGAACCAAATTCTGTAAAAGCTAACATTCTTATTTAAAACAGTATCTGAAATATGGATCAGATACCATTCAAAAAAAGAAAACAAATATATACAATATTTACAATGTTGATAAACCAAACAAGTATGATAAATAAAAGGTTAACATTTCTATCACATCATTTATCAAGACAATAAAATATATCCACAATAAAAAGAGACAAGAAAGATGGACCACATAGATAAGAGAACTTTAAATGATCATTCCATTAAACACCAAAAAAATTATGATGGATAAAACATTTGGAAACTCAAACTTCAAATCAAATTCTTTAAGAATACAATAATGTAGTATCCCAAGTAGTTCTCTCGGAGTCTAAAAAATAATATAAGTCTTTAAATACAAATTTAGTGTTTTTAAAGAAAAAGTACACGTTCGCCTTTCAAAGAGGATTGGGATTGGCTCCGATGGACCATAAAATGAAAAGACCTGGAAGATGAGAGAAAAACAATCAAGGGTCGGCCTGGTTTTCACAGAATACTGGGAAATAAAGGCAATGTGACAAATGATTGTAGAGGAAAAAGACAGAAAAGGGGAACAAGGTTGTTGCTTGACTCAGTGTGATGGAAAGTACTCGTAACCTTTACTTGCTTGCAATTGATTCTTTTATAGGTGTATGTTGTGGTCGAGGTGGCATAACCACTATAACTACTTCTTGATTTTCCGTTTCAGTAATTCTGATTAATGCCTTTTTCAACCACTCCTCAATGTATTCCCTTAAATGTACTATGGTAATTTCATGCTTAGTTTTAATTTCAAACAATTGATTTTCAATTCCCTCAAATCCATCTCCGATTTATGCAATGTTTCATCCACCTCATCATTCTTATTAATATACTGAACTAGCCGTTTTTCAACTTCATCTTCAGAAAACTCTATAGTTTTGATAAATTTATTTTCCCAAGCAACTTTTAATGCATTAAGTTGTTCCATTAAAGATTCTTTTGATAGGATCATGGTATCCATCAATAAATTGAGACCCCAAGCAACTTTTAATGCATTAAGTTGTCCCATTAAATATTCTTTTGATAGGATCATGGTATCCATCAATAAATTGGGACCATTTAATTCTTTAGTAAGACCAACAAGTTTGAGGAACAAATCACTTTTTTTTTTTATTTCTTAAGACATCAATTTCATTTATCATTTCTTTTAATTCCTTGATTCTCCTTAGCCAACATGCATTGATCTGTTTTATACGGTAAGACGAATGAAGTTTTTGTTCTTTCCTTCAGGCTTCATTTAAGCTTGAGACTTTGGTTGAAAATGTATTTACATCTTCCTTGAAAAATCCTTCATCATTTTCCAAATCCTTTTGCAAGTATTCTTTGAAATTCTGTATTCTGGACTAAAAACTAGTAATGCTTTGGGAAAGCTCCCAAATTTCTTGGATTATATCAATTCTCTTCTGTATGGCATCACCAACATATTTTCTTATAGATTGCAATACGTTTGATGAACCTTTGTACTTTGTGCTATTTTCCGGGGTATCCTCTAACACAAGTGCATGTTGGATTGAACTCAAAGGTTTGAGAAACAATGGTCATGGTACCAAATGAACTTCTAACTATTTTATCCTTCTCTTCAATTCTGAATTTTCCTTTTCCATGTTATCAATTGACTGCTTCAAGGCCTCGCCAATAGCTCCATGGAAGTCTGCAATTTTTGATGGTGCTACTCCATCCAAATCAATTGAGGATTTCCATCTTTTTGATGACGTTTTGTTCCTAGTATTTACCTTTTCTAGTAACAATTTCTTAGTCTCACGATTGTAGGTCGTGTGGTGCAAAGTTACAGATTCTTCTTCAAATATTTCGGGATCTTGGGTAATGATAGAATCAACAATTTCTCTCATTTCCAATAATCTTTGTGTGGACCAGCTAGGTTCTTCAATGAGCTCATCCATGTCCATTGCACGAGGACTCTCTTGGACTCCATGTATCCTTAACCCAATTAATGACATGTTCCTTTTTCTTTTTATAGGAGTATATGTAATATGTTTTTTTTCGAGATTTTTTCTCAGTGGGTTTTTATCTCCACTGTCATCTGACCCCCAACTGATGTTTTTCTGGTCTCCATTCCACTGGTTTTGTTCTTCGTCCTTGATGAAGTGCTTCTTTGGGACGTTGTTGGAGAATTAGGGATTTGATTTGTCACTTCCTTGCCATGCTATCTATGTCCTTCATTTGTGTTGTTTATTTCTATCATGTCATTTGAAACTTGGCAGGCCGCTATTTCATGGAGATCTAAATTATTTCCGCCACCCTCCTGAAACTGTTCAATTTTGGTGAAATGTGAAGAGCACCTAATTAATTCCACATGTGCAACAAATTTGTTATCTGGGTCAAAGTCCTCAACAAATTTAGCTTCCTTCAAGCCCAACTGTTCATGGTGTCCTGCTAATTCATTAAGGTGGGTTATATGCTTAACAATAAATTTCCCAATTTTCCATGATAGGGGTATGAATTGTTTTTTCCTCTTATCATGGAAGAAGTGGGCCCAAGTCTTACATTGTTTGCACATTCCTCTGACAAAGAGTTTATCTAATACATATAATGTTAAAAGGAAAGGCTTCTCCTTACTACCAAACAATCTAATAACAATAAATTCTTCAGACATTTCATAAGATTCTTTCCCAGAGAGAAAGGTAGCTGCTTCCAGGGACAATCTAGATGTATTATTACCAAAAATCAACTTTTTGAATTCTGAAATGAAGTTGTTATGAACTAAGTAAAAGTTGTATTGAGCTTTAGGTCTGTATAGGATCGGATACCACACATAAACTGACTCCAATTTAAAATCAACATGTTTTTCCCTTGATAAGTCTTCAAACACATGGCCATAAACAATGAAAAAAATGAGGTAAGAAGTCATATAAAACTTTCAAGTCTTTTTGAGGTTATTTAATTGGAAATAAATTTCATTTGAGATAAAATAACCCTAATCAATAATGGATTTTTCATGCAAAGCATAGTGCAGGGAATATATGACATTTCTTGATATAAACACTGTAGATTCCATACCGACAATGTGGGTGAACAACCATGCAAATTCTCTATACAGGTTTTTTAATGAAGTTACCTCAACCCTGGAAGTTCCGAGGTTATTGGTTGAGTCCTCCAAGTAATTGCTTAGAAACCTATTTCCTCCTTTATGCTGCTTCAAAAATTCATCATCCTCTTCATTCTTGAATTGCATGTTAGGTGTAGGGAGTCATAGCATTTTGGAGAATGCCAAAGGAGCTAGAGAAATGGGTTGATGCCCTTGCAATTGAATTATTCTCCGTTTAGAGATGAAGTCATCTGTGCACCATTGAATAATCTCTTTAAATTATGTCACTTCTAGAACACAACCTACTAATGCTATTCTTGAGGTCCAATTTAAGTTCGTTTTCTGCTCAGTCGAGGAAAGAGTTGTGTAGTAATTGTATGCCCTGGACCATTGAAACTCTTGATTCTCATGCTCCAGTGTGTTCAGTGTATCTTTGCAATACAATTCCTTTTTCTTACTTGACATTCGTTTATGCCTTTGACACAAATGTGGCGCTATTGTCAATACTTACAACTTGGCATATTTGATTTTATTTAATTTGACCATGTATTGTATTGAGAACTCAATCAATCATAAATATTGCTTTTAATATTGCCGGCTTACATGAGATTTGGATTAATTGCAAGCTTTAGTTGATGTGTTGTGAAATTAATAATAGTATTATGCTTGTACAAGTGGCAACTGATATGGAGGGGGTAGTAAATGTGATGGGAAGTGGTGATTTGATATCATGGCAAGTGGAAAGTGTTAAGTATGAAGGTGAAAATGAGAAATGGGAAGTGTAAAATGTATTCTATGGACTGGCGGACTTGTGGACCTGTGAACTTGTGAATGTGAATATAGGGAACGGTGAGGAGGTCCACATTGGGATTGAAAATATGGTTAAGTGTTTAAAAATGCATTATTGCGGATTGAAAAGGTGTGTTTTGGAGAATTGCAAAATTAAACAGAGGAACTTAAGTAAAAGATTAATGGGAAGTGTGTAATTCTGCATCCGCTTTGGTGGAAATTGACTAAGTATCAAAAAATTGAAAATAATATAATTTGGAGAACGAAAAGGAGAAGTGCATTTTGGTGAATGCGGGGTTGCGGACCTGGTAACTCAAGAAAGTTTGATGATTGATATGCAGCTCCGCATCTGCATTTTCGAAAAGTGACTAAGTATAAAAAAGTGAAAGTGAATTAAGAAGTATACGTGTTGGAGAAATTTCTATTTTCAACACACTAGTTCAGTGGGAGTTAACTGACTAGTACTATTTTAGACTTTCTATTTAAGCCATCACTATTTTGCATGCATGCTTTCCTAAGGAAAGCTAACTGCTTGATTTCTTTTCTTAATTATGGAATGTTCTTTCCTATATATGAGTGTATTCCACTCATTCATTGTATAACAATGATCATCATTGATTAGCTCATTGGAGTAGTGTGAATATATTTTCTCATTCTTCCATATTAAATCTCTCGTCCTTTCTTGATAAGCTTTGCTTGTACTTGATTTAGCTAGGTCTCTTGTGCAAGTTTTGATGAAACATTGACATGGTATCAGAGCTACGATGCTTGGAGCAAGCTAGACAAGCCAAAGAATAAGGAAAATCAAAGTTTCAACGAGAAAATTCTGTGTAACAAATAGGGTCACACCCTTTCTTAGTCGAAAAGTGCGACATTTTGAAAGGGCCGCATCTTCTCCCTATCGAAAGGAGTGACCATCACACGCTATACTTACAATTTTTTCAATTTTGGAATGGTCACACCCAATACACTAGAAGAGTGCGACCACTAGGGAATGGTCTCTCTGTGTCTTAAGGAAAGGTGCAACTGCCTCTAAAAGTGCCTTTTTCTGCAATGATTTCTCAATTTTTTCACTCGCAGATTGAGAGTAAATTTTTAGGGTTTCTCAGAAATAGTGGGAGAGATGGATACAAAACCAATTCTTCAGTCAAATTTGGTGATTATCTTCACATCGTACAAGTTTTTTGATTGGAAGCCCATGGTTGAATTCCAACTCAAAAGGAAAGGAATGTACAATTTGATGACGGGGACATAAACATACATCAACAATTGAGAAGACCAGATGAGTGAACCGAAAAGATGAGGCCACACGACTTCTTCTTGAATCGATTTTATCTGATTTATGGTTTCATGTTGCCGCATGCAAGACTCCAAATGCAATTTGGACCACCTTGTAAAGTCTGTTTGGAAAGAAGGATGAGATGAGAGGTCATATGCTTGAGGCAGACTTGAATACCTTGGATCCTAATTTTTTTGATAATATACATGATTTTTTTACCAAGTTTGAATCTTTGATATTGAGCTTGGAATCTTGTGGTGTTGATAAGTCTACACAAGTAGACCAACTTATTCTAATAATCTTGGCTAAGCTAGGACCATAATATGTTGTCTATGTCTCCTCTTTCCATTCTGGCAGATATCTCTTAGGAACAAAGTGGAAGATGCCTACCATGGACCAGTTCATTGATTCTCTCACACATGAGCAGGAAAAAATCATTCAGATGGGCCTAATCAAGGATCCCAAAGCACATGCACTCACCATGCATGATGGAAAATGATCATCCAAATAGAAAGGAAAGGTGAAAACACATCCAGAGCCAAAGAAGGAGGGATATTCCAAACCCTTCAACAATTCTTCAGGTTCCAACGACTCTTCATATTCCAAGAAGAAGAAGGGAAAGAAATGGACTTATTGCAATAAACCGAATAATGAGAATATGCATGCATGAAGAAACAAATCGATCTTATGACACATGTACTTCAACAAAACAACCTTGGAAACTTCATTCCAGAAGGATTCAAGAAGCAGAAGGAAGATCCTACTCCTAAGAAAGGTAATCATCATGCTCTTGTTGCAATTAATTCCTCATATGATTCATGGATTATAGATTCTGGCGCATCACATCATATGGTAAAAAAAGATGAAGTTTTCACTTCTTTGAGTTCATGCTCAAGACCCCCTATTCTCATGGGAGATGATACTCTAGTAGAAATATCAGGAGAGGGGAGAGTGGAACTCCCTAATGGCAGTTTTGAGAATGTTTTACATGTTCCAAAGCTTTCTATGAATCTGCTCTCAATTTATCAGATCACTCAGAAAGGTAAAAATGTTGAATTTACATCAGATTCAGTTTCTGTGCTTGATATGCATGACAGTTCCATTATTGCAATTGGTGAGGTGGATCACAAATCAAGGTTGTATAAATTCACTAAGTTTGTTGACGATGACTCCTCTTTTCTACTTACACATAAGGAGAGTACTTTGCATGCACCTCCAATGCAACATGCATATACTCTTGTGTTTCCATCAGTTCCAGACATCAGACATGATTCCATACATATAGATTATGTACATGGAAATGAGCAGGTAGTACAGCCAGATAAGGAGCCAAGTTTCCTTGTAGGGAGTCCATTGGATTCGAGGAGGATTCAATCTCATCATGTGGAGCCTTCTCATGTACTTTCAACTTCTGAACTAGTGATTCCCATGCATTGCTATATGGTTCAATCTTTCGATCTACATATATATAGTGAGGCTTTGGGAAATCCATTATGGAAAGCAACCATGCAGGAGGAGTATGACTCACTCCTAGAGAATCAGACTTGGGATCTGGTTCCACTTCCACTAGAAAGGAATATTTCAGGTGCAGATGGGTCCACATGATCAAGAGGTACAAGGCTAGATATGTTGCCAAAGGACTTCATCAAATCCATAAATATCTCCACATCTTCACGAAGACTTTCAGTGAACATAAGTTTCAAACTTTGCGGGATTGTCTTGGAGTGAAGAACATAGTTTCCTAGCCGTTGCCTTTTCTTCTTTTGATGCATTGTCTTTTGAGGAGGGGTTTTGTTCCCACGTGGTTTTTCCTCTTTCCTCATTTTTTATTCAGTGTTCATTATTTTCATTGTACATGAGTACCTAATATGGTCTAGTTATCGAGAGTCATTTTTTACTCCATAGTGAGGTTCAGGGGGGGTGTTGGAGAAATTTCTATTTTCATGTGGTAAACCAAGCTGGTTCACCAGGTAAATACCCAATGTAGGTAGGACAATGGCTTATAATCCGTAAAGGATGATACATTAAATAATAATGTATATGAATATGAGATGATGAGTACAATAAGAATGAGGGCCTTATATACCCACACATGGGTGTCCTTTTGTGAAGAGATGTGACCTTTCACTGTGAAGGTGTCTCTTCATTATTATTCATTAACTATTTATGATGTATCTATACTTATTATTATATATTATGTTCATAACATTGCCTTCCCCTTAAAGAATGATTTGTCCTCAAAGCATACTTATGAAAGACTTATCTCTTGCTCTAACTTGTAATATTGTCTCCTTATTCCTTATTCCTAAATTAGTGATTGTTGAGGACTTGAAATGATAGGATCTTCTAAGCACTGTGTATAATCGTAAAATTGTAAGGGAGTTTTCCCACCTTAAATCAATCTTCTGAACAATGGGGCTTTTATGGGGTTCTTGTAGACAATTTGATGTATTTTGACTCCCATGATAACTTCTACCTTGAACATTATTTGTAATGGAGGTAATAATTTTTGACATATTTGTCATTTGTTTCTGTGGATACATTGATTGGTTGAAGTATCGATATTTGTGATTAGGATGTCTATAAGGCATTCTTGCAACCTGATATTTACTTCGTGTACTTGTAGCTTCTTCTTGATTAACACTTGGAATTGAGTCTTCTTCATAGCCCTGACTTATTTCTACTTCGACATGTGAAGACCTCTTTACATCAATTGAATTCCTTTGAGCAGTAAGGTTGAATGGGTCTGTATTAATTGCTTTATCCACCATTAGGTTTTTTCCATTTGAAGACTTCTGTAGTTCCATAGGTTCAGTCATTGCCTCTTTATCTACCAATGATTCCTTGTTGATAAGTTGTTCTAACTTGTCTTGTACTGTCTTCTTATCACTCTTTATCTTCTTAATCTGGGTGAGTAAACTTTGATTATGAGATTTTAGGCGACAAATTTCTGCGTCCTTGTCTATGACAATTTTGTCACATTCTTTTTGGATCTCAAGTATTAACTGTCGTTTGTCTGACAATAGTATTTTGGAGATATGATCAATATCTTTTACCATATATATTGAATCTGACTATATTGAGACATCATGTAATTTTATTTTTTTCTTCTTGTAGGAAAACATTAATTTTTTTTCTCAAGGTTTAATATTAAGCTACCCAATGTCTCTAACCAAGTCGAGCTGAGAATTATATCAATCTCTTTTTCATATATAGTTGTAACCTAGAAATTCAATATGAGTTTATAATCTTCGAGTGTCAACGATAAATCTTTGATGTCATATTTATTGCAAAAAAAAGTTTTTTGTTTTGATTACATTTGTCTTTGGAATTATTAATTGATTCACCAAATCCATACTTATGTGATTTTTCTTCTTATCTAGGAAAATGTGGATGTTAGAATATGAAAGATTGTGCTCGTTTTACCATTGACAATACCCTTGTCACCCTACCATAGGCTGAAGCCACCCTCCGAGCACCTTGACCTTGACAGAGAAGAATATTGGTAGCAATCAATAGCCAAGCAAGGCTAATGCACCAAGCAAGAATAGAAACCAAGATGATTAGATAGTCCCACCCAGAAACTGGCGCAACACCTTCCCCAGAAACTTGCGCACAAAATTTCCAACTGCAGTGCGTAGAAAATGCTCTCTGCAATTCTGAGAAGTGTGAATAATGAGAACTCGAACCCTGTATTTATAGTGGTCTGGCAGACTTACTGGGGCCGAATTCTCCTTCTGGGTACTAATTAATTCATATTAATTATATTTTTGCAGCCAACATCTCGTCTAGGGTTTCCTTTACTTATTTTCTTCCTTCCGAAATATTCTAATCTTATCATAGGTCACAATAGAGGTTCATACCTCCCGAAGCTACCATAATATCAACACTCCCTCCTAGCTAGGGAGGTATGGTCTTGAGCACAAACAGACCAATCAACTGGTAGTATCATGAGCACTGTCATTATTATCCAACTGGATAATATCCTATGACAAATGGTACAATATCAATTGATAGAACACACCTATGTTTATCCATGGTAGTACGCAACTACTCAAACTGTGACACATAGTCACAAATTGTTGGGTATGTGTTATATTCTTTGCATGTGTGTGTGTGTGGGTGCGCCAGATAACTGCGTCTGACGATCCGTACAAACTAGGGGGGTCCCAGGGGGGGGCAGGTATGCCCCCCCCTGGATACGCGTAGCGTTCGGGGCAACGCCCCGAATTTTTTTTTTTGGGGCGGTTTTTGCTATTTTTAGCGGATTTTGCTATTTTTAGCTGATTTGTAAATTAATCCCGGATTAAGGGGTTAGGGTTTTGGTATCTACGAAATACCTAAAAACATTGTATATATTGTATGGCGAATGGTGAAATTCAATATAATGAAAAAGAAAGGTTTTCCCGGTTGAGGGTTTCCGGTAAAGATCTCTGTGTATTCTGTGTATGAGCCATTGATTAATTTCTTTATTGCTTAAGAATATATATGCATTTCTTTACTTCACAGGTTTAAAACTTACACAAATAATGGAACAAATCCACCACAGTAGTATATATCTACTGTCTGGAGACAAGTAGTCTTCCATAACAATCATCTGATGCCAACTTGCATAGAAAAATATTGTTAAAATAAACTGAATCATCTGGGCCAATCTTTCATTCACATCTGTGAGATATGAAAGAATATCTTCCCTTAGAGTATAACAATGAGATATCTGGACTATTATTCTCAAACAAGGAAGAATAACTATCCTGTCTTCTGAACCTGGACCATTCCCCACCCTGGGCCATTCTTCCTACACTAATCAAAGTGCACCCTGGAGAGAATGTATAAACCCTAAGGAATGCATGTCCCTGATTGCTGAGCCTGGACCATTCCCCATTCTGGGCCATTCCTTCTACACTAATCAAAGTGCACCCTAGAGAGAATGTATAAACCCTAAGGAATGACTATCCAGACCATTTCCTCTGTTAACCACAAGAGGAAAAGACTATCCTGCATCAACCTCCAAAACAGACCATTCCTCACGTTAACCACAATGAGAAATCGCTGTTCGGCGAGGCGGGCCAGTCTTCTTGAGTAACCCTCAAGAAGAGAGACTTCCCTAGACCACTCCCCATGTTAACCACAATGGGAAGTCGCTGTTTATGATACATCAAAAATCTGGACCATTTCCCATGTTAACCACAATGGGAAATTGTTGTTCGTTAGAAATCTCAATCCACTTTCCGAACAAGAAAGAATCTGTCCAATCTGGACTATTTTTTTAATCACAAAGATAAAAGTTTCAATAATATTTTTCAACAATATTTTAGTGCTCCCTCCTAACCTGGAGAGTCTTCCCTTTCAGCTAAGGGATTTATTTCCACGATCCCCATCTTCTCTTAGAAATATGCAAACTTTATTTTGGATAGAGGTTTTGTCAGAATGTCTGCTGCCTGCTCGTCAGTGGGGATATACTCAAGCTTTGCCTCTCCTTCTTGGACTTTATCTCGAATAAAGTAGTATTTGATCTCAATGTGTTTCGACCTTTCATGAAACACGAGTTGTTCTGATAATCTTATACAACTCTGATTATCACAATATATTATGGTCAATTCTGGAATCTGATCAAATAAATCGGAGATTAACTTCCTTAACTATATTGCTTTAGTGCATGCTTCACATGCTGCCATATACTCTGCTTCTACTGTGCTGAGTGCGACAGACTTCTGTTTCCTGCTGCCCCAAGATATCATAGTGGAGCCCAAGTTGAAACACATACCTGAAGTGCTCTTTTTGTCTTCTTCACTTCCTGCCCAATTTGAGTCTGTGAATCCATGAAGCTGTATATTGTTGGATTCGGTATATCTCAAACCATAGTTTGTTGTTCCACAAATTTATTTTAATACATGCTTTGCATCTATCCAATGCTCATGTCTTGGTTCCACCTGGAACTAGCTTAGTGTATTCACGGAAAAACAAATGTTTGGTCGAGTATTTACCAAATACATCAATGAACCAATTAGTTGTCGATATAGAGATGGATCTACTGGATCAGAATCTGGAACTTTCACTTTTCTTATATCCGCTTTCATAGGAGTGTCCATAGACTTACAATCCATCATTCCAAATTTCTGAAGAATCTTTATTGCGTACTTTCCTTGTCTAAGGAATACTTCACCACGCTTCTGCCATACTTCTAGTCCCAAGTAATAGTGCATAAGACCTAGATCTTTCATATCAAATTCATAAGCTAATTCCTTCTTGCATTGGATAATGAGAGATTCTTCACCTGTTATGAATAGATTGTCAACGTATAATAGTAGAATCACAGGTGCATTGTCCACGACTTTGTAATAAAGGTTTGGATCTGCATGACTCTTGGAGAAACCAAGTCTTGTTAGATAGTTGTCCATTCTAGCATACCAAGCCCTTGGAGCTTGCTTGAGTCCATATAG